>BDDC01002179.1:1907-15360 GCA_001662425.1 Chlamydomonas sphaeroides | reverse complement strand
CCCCCCGCCCCCCGCCCCCGCTGCCCAGGTGTCTGCGCTGGTGGAGAGCCGCTACAATGCAGTGGAGCGGCTCATCGCGTACGCAGAGCTGCAGCCCGAGGAGAGCGACCAGCAGGCGAGACTGAGAGTGGGAGCGAGGGGTCAAAGCCTGCGCGGCGGGGCTCAGCAGCGCCCGCCCCGCTGAGCACCTTCCCCCCCCTGCACGTCCTCCGCTGGTCACGGGCGGACTCTGACTCCACTGCTCCACTCCGCCTGTCGCCCACTGCGCAACCGCCCCTACTGCAACCCGCTGGCCCCGTCCCTCCCCGCCGCGCCACCGCCCTGCCGCCGCCCGTCAGGCCGCGCGGCTGCCGCCCTTCCGGCCGCCGGGGCTGCCCGCCTGGCCCTGCAGCGGCCGCCTGGAGTTCGAGGGCGTGTGGATGCGCTACCGGCCCGGGCTGGAGCCGGTGCTCAAGGGCGTCAGCTTCACGGTGGGGTACCCGGGGGGCCATGGGGCCAGGGTTAGGGCGCCAGGCAGGCGGCTGGGGGCCAGCAGCGCGAACTGGGCTCCAGGGCCCCCGCTCCCCACCCCCTTTCGGCCCCCGCTCCTCCCCGGCGTCCTCCCTCCCTTCCACCTCCATTGCCCCCCTCCCCAGCTCCCCTTGAACCGCCTTCCCCCTGCCGTCCCCCTGCCTCGCCCCTGCCTTCCCCCTCCCAGGTGCTTCACGGCCACAAGTATCCGCGTGTGATAGTACGCCCTCACCCATCGCTCCCCTCTTCCCCCTGCCTTTTTCACCCGCCAGGTGCTTCACGGCCAGAAGGTGGGCATCGTGGGCCGCACCGGCAGCGGCAAGAGCAGCCTGGTGGTGGCGCTGTTCAGGTGGGCGCGGCGGAAGTGCTGTCGGCTTAATTGGTTTGTGTGTATCGGGCAATCTACCACATCTTCTGTTTCGAAGTTCGTCATGGATACGATGGATGTCATGTGTGGCGGTGGCGCTGTTCATTCAGGTGGAGAGGGGGTCGTTGGCGTACATTGGAAACGTTGCGCTTGGATATACATGAGCTCGCAGCCAGCATGCAACGACCGGCTCCGCCTCCTCCCCACACCGACGCTGCCTCCCTTCCCCACGCTTCTGCCCACCACAGGCTGGTGGAGCCGATGCGCGGCCGCATGCTGCTGGACGGAGTGGACCTGGCGGGCCTGGGTGCGTGGGGCTGGGTGGGGGCTTGGGGGAGGCCAGGGAGGGCGGGGGACACGAGGTCAGTGGCCGGCGGAGCGCACCGGTCAGCGAGCGGAGTGGACCTGATGGGCGTGCTGGGGCTCGTGGGACTAGGACCGTGGACCAGGACCATGGACTAGGACTGGGGAAAGAGCAGTGGGATGGTGAGGGGGACAGGAGGGCGCAGCGGAGGGGAGCAACAAGACGTATGAGGATGGCTGGGACCGTGGGCAGCCTTCCCTTGGACCCGGCCTGCTACCGTGCCTGCCCCGTGTCTCCGGCCTTGCCCCCTGGCCCAAGGCTCCCACCATACCTGCGGCCGCGCTCCTGCCCGCAGGCCTGGGAGCAGCGCGGACCGCCTTGTCAGCCATCCCGCAGGTGGGGCTGCGCTTCTTTGTAAGATCATACGGTGTATGGATCTTGGTAAAATTAGCTGGTATGGCTCCGGCTACGTTGCAAGGCCTGCATCCTGCCTCCGTTATGTCTGCGCGCGCATACGTGACTTGGCCCACGCACTTTCCCGCGTCCCCGTCCCACCCTTCCACACGAACCCGCATCAATTTCTCCCTTCTTACCCCCTCGCTCCACCCCTTCCTTCCCCCCAGGACCCCGTGCTGTTCTCCGGCACGCTGCGCTCCAACCTGGACCCCTGGGACGCCCACACCGACAGCCAGCTGTGGGAGGCGCTGGGCGTCGTGGCGCTGAAGGAGGCGGTGGCGGCGCAGGGTGAGGGGCAAGGCCGGGCGTGCGTCGATGGCCAGGGTGTCATGGGGATTTGCGGTGCGTCCCACCTTTGCGGTGCAGCCGCCCATCGCATTGCCGCGCCGCAGCCGACACCCGCCCCCTCGGCCAGCTTCTCGTTGGCCAGGGCTTACGCTCGGAGGTTCGCAACTGGCCCGTTACTCCCGATGGTACCTCCCACGGGGTACCCCGACCACTCCGTCCCCCCTACAGGCGGCCTGTCCGCCGTGGTCAGCGAGGGCGGTAGCAACTTCAGCGTGGGGCAGCGCCAGCTGCTGTGCGTGGCGAGGGCGCTGCTGCGGCAGCCCAAGTAAGAGGCGCGGAGCGCGGGGAAACAGGAATGGGCGCGGCGAGGACATGCACCGTGACGTCCGGCGCGGGGCATCAGGGCGGGACCCGCCTCCCTACCCTACGGCTGCTGTCCTGCCGCTTGCCTCAAACCGTGCCACCGCTGCACCCCAGCCATCCTGGCTTCGCTCCACAGCCCGTCCCCTCATGCTGCCCTCCCGCCCCTCCGCCTGCCCCCTCCGCCCTCCCCAACCCGCAGGCTGCTGGTGGCCGATGAGGCCACCGCCAGCGTCGACCCCGAGACCGACGCCACCATCCAGAGGGCGCTGCGCCAGCACTTTGCGGTGGGTCGCCCACCGGCCGGGGGCGTGGGTACGCGTGGGTGGGTGGGAGCAGATGAGCAGTGCGGCGCGCGCAGCCTGCCTGCGCCAAGGGTTGGTGTGGCGCGGCGCAGCGAAGCGGCGACATGTGCCTCGCTCAGTCCCTGGTCTTCAGGGGCTCAGGGTGGCGGTCCCGTGGGAGGGGCAGGCAAGCGTACCGTGGCGCGGCCTCCGGGGCGCGGGGTGGCGGCCACGGCACCATGGCCCCTTTCCGCTGGGCCTCGCATCCCCGCCCTCCTCTCCTCCTCCGCTGCCCTCTCACCTCCCATGCAGTCATACGCGGTGCTGTCCGTGTCAGGAGAGGCATGACACGAACACACCCCTCTGTCCCTCCCCCCTCCCTCCCGGCCCCCATGCAGTCGTGCACGGTGCTGTCCATAGCGCACCGCCTGCACTCCATCCTGGACGCCGACCTCGTGCTGCGCCTGGAGGCGGGCAGCCTGGCGGAGGCGGGCCACCCGCAGCAGCTGCTGGCGACCCCCGGGTCGGGCTTTGCGGCCATGGTGGCCAGCGCAGCGGACCACGGCCGGGCGCATGCGCGGAACACGAGTTGAGAGCATGCATTGCGGGTTGGGGTGCGTGGGGTGGGCATCGGGCCTGGCCTTGGCGGCGGCACAAAAGGCGGAGAAGCAGAGTCAGGGGCGAGGCCGATCGCGTGGCAGTGGGGCGTAGGAGGCGGCAAGTGGAGGCAGGAGTGCGGCGCAGGCTAGTTTGGGCAGGGGCGTCCCCCGGGTGGGGCCACGGGGGCAGTCGGGAGCGCCTGCGCGAGCGATCTAATGATCCAATGCTGCTATCTGATGAAAGTGTATGTAGCAGCAAGCATTCAAGTACCGTATGAAAGGTGTGATACGTGTGGCGGTGCGGGGGCCGGGGCGGGCGGTGTGGGCGCGGGTATGCAGGGCGGAGGCGGCAGGAGAGGGGGTGCGCTGGAAGCTGGGCACGACGGGCGGCCTTGGGTCAGGGTGCGATACGGCGACTGAGACACCTGGCGGTGGTCGAAGCAGGTAGCCAGAGCGGGCAGCGTGTGTACAGCGGCACGAGGCCGGAGAGAGGGAAGAGGCGGGCGTCGCATCGTGTTGCGGTGGCGTAAGCCTTCGGCCTCCCCAACGGCACAAGCTCGCGGTCAAGGCGAGCTGCGGATGCAGTGTGGCGACATGAGACGTGTCCTGGGGCGGCGTCGCTGGCGTCGCTGGCGGCGTTGGCGGCGAGCGGCTGCTATCGCTGGGTGCACCGCTTGCAGCTGCGGTCGACACCTCGCCGCAGATAGACGCTGAGAGGTGGAGGGCTGATGAGGACCCCTCAACGGAACTCAACGGCCGGCGCTGCTGTTGTGCCTTACCAGGCTGGTGTCGGCCTGCGGGCTGCTGCGGCGCCTGGCGAAGGCGCCGCAGTCGCCCTGCTGGTCACCTGGCGCCGTGCCTACTCTTGTGGGCTTGTGTGGGCTTTCAAAGACGTGCTGCAGTGCCTGCTAGGCCCCTCCTATGCCGAACTGCAGCCGCCGCCGCCCGTACCCAGAGGCAGAAGGCAGGTGGCGTTGGCGCAGGGGCCGCAGGTGCTGGCGCTGGCGGCGACGGTCGCCAAGGCGGCGCTGCGCCGGGTGTCCGCGGTCGCCGAAGCCGAGGCGTCGCCAGGTGCCGCAGGGGTTTGGGAGCAGCGGCGACAGACTGCCGCTGGTGCTGGCGCTGAAGGAGCTGCCGGCGGGAAGCTCTGGTGACTGGGTGAGGTACCCACACTCGACTGCTGTGTTGCCTTTCGCCCGCATCGCACATGGAGTCCACGGAGGCGCTGGCACGCCCAGACACATACCGCCGCGAGCGGCAGCTGCAGTGGCAGCGCAGGCGCCGGCGGCGGCACGCAGCGACGCCACCCCCCAGCCGCGGATGCCGGATAATGCGCTGCCGCTGTGGCTGCCGCTATAGAAATGGAAATTTAGGTACGGCGTGCTTGACCCGCCTTGATCTAAGGAGGCAGGGCGACCAGGGGGCCGGAGCCCCATACGCGCCCTGTCCCCCTGCCGCCCCTTTGCCGCCTGGCCCGGGCACTGGTGCGGCTTGCAGAGGGCCATCGGGGCCGTCTACCGCCGTCGCTGGCGCTGTTTGTGAGGGAGGGTGTTGGTACGCCATGGATGGCCGGTTCAGCAAAGGTCGCTGCGCCCTCGGGCTGGGATACCTAGCTGCGCCCCTCTGGCCAGCCGAGCGGCGGCGGCGGCGACAGCTGCAACAGAAATTGGTGAGTTCTCGAGGTCCCAAGGCGGGCATAACGGATACTCGCCTGGCGTGGCATGGCCCCAAGCAACCATTGCAGGCCCTAGGGCAACGCAGCCGCCACAGGCCGCGGCGCAGCCACCGCCCCTAGCGGGGCCGGGAGCAACGGCAACGAATGAACGGCAGCGGCGGGGACTACGCACTGGCCCCCATCCATCACGACGCTCAATCATTGCAACGCACGCTACACGACTGGTGCATACATGTCGTCGGGCCGAGCCACGTGGCGACGCAGAAACACTCGTGTTGCCACCCTTGTCGTCCATGTCGCACAAGCACATAGCGCGCACGCAAGCGGCCTGTCTTCCAGGCACCGCACTCTCTCACATCCACACTGGTTTTACAGTAAAAAAAGGCCCCGCAACCATGCGACGAACGAGCACGCGGTCCGCCGCTTAATGAAGGCAGGGACCGCAAATAAAGTGCATGTGGACTTGCTCGAACGCAGGTACGGCGGGCTGGCGACACGTGCCGCATGTTGCAGTAGGGTTTGCTAGGGTCACAGCTCCGGGGGACAGCACAGCGGGGGCCTCGCTCGGCTCTCTCCTGACAGCCCTGCCTCCGCCCTCCAATCACCAAGCGAATTGTACTTTTGCGTACGTATGCGTTCAGCAGTGCGCAAGTCACGCCATGCAAAAACAAACCGCAGTGCACAGCTGTCCCAGTAGGAGTAATAAGTGTAGCAGCGCACCATCAATATGCGGGGCGCGGTTGCCTGTCGCAAGTTAGCTCGCTCCGCCACACACAGACGCAACACGTGGCCCCATGCGAGACGGACCCTGCCTCCGCGGAGCGCATGCACATAGACCACCCACCCACACCCTCACACCCACCCACCATCACACGTATCCATGCATCCCACAACAACACGTGCGCCCGGCGGCGGGCGGTGCACGTGTAGCATGAAATTGCGCCGATCAAGTGCCCAGTCGGCGTCTACTGCGTGCTGGGCAGCAATGGTTGCAGCGGCGCTGCCGGAAAAGCTCTGCCTCATCAAGTCAAGCTCAAGGGAGGCTGGCTGCGCGCCTGGCCGCTGCCCCAGCCCATCATGCGGGCCCCCGGGGCTCATGTGCCCAGTAGCCGCAGGGCCGGGCGTGACCAGGCCAGGAGCACCAGCCGCTCCGAGTGGAGCGGCCGGGCTACGGCCCCCGACCTCCTGCAGCGCCGCAGCAGGAGGCGCGCTCGTAGCTCAGTCGGCGGCGGAGTTGGTTGCGTCCAACGAGCCATAACGTGCGTGGATGCTTCAATAAATCAATGTAAGAAAGGTACGAGGCCTGGGAGGCACTCCTGCTATGTGTTGTGCTCAGCTCCGGCATGCCGGCGCGTGCCGGCGGTGTGTCGCATCGCAGGGAGCCCGGCCCCACACAGCTCGGCGCCTCGGCCTCCACACGCAGCGCTACGGCACACACACCTGGTCCCGCATGCTCACGACGGCGGCAGCGCGGCCCGCCCGCCCTCACTCACGGCAGCAGCGCCACTTGCCACAGCCCGCTGCTGGCAAGCCCACCAGGCTCGCTCCTCCCACCACTAGCTAGGACCCCGCACCTCTCCAGCGCCCGCGGGCAGAGCGAAGCACAACCCCGCCGGACGGCCATGCCAGCGCCGCGTTGGGCTCCAACCAGCAGCCGGCCGCTGCCCTGGGGGGCCTGCGGCTGCGGCGTCAAAAGGCCACGCCCCTGGCCACCTGGCTGCTGCCGGCCGGCAGCCGCGGCGGCAGCCCGGGGGCACAGGCTAGCCGAACCACGCGGAGGGCGCCGACGGCCGGTCAGGCGGGCCAGGCGCCCGTTCAGCGCTGGCCCGTGCGGGCGCCATCTCCTCCCACACCGGCTCCAGCTGCTGAGGCAGTACCGCCGCGGCCATGGGCGAGAACGCTCGGCGGGCAGGCGCCGGCGTCGGCTCCACTTTAGCAGCCGCCGACATGGCCCAGGCCATGCGGACCTCCTCAACCTGCTGGCCGTGGCCGTGGGTCGGCTGCTCCGTCTGCACCCGCAGCAGCGTTCGGGAGAGGGCGGCCCCCGGCTCCGACATCCGGACAGGTCGCGATGGCGGCTGCGCGTCCCCAGTCGGCAGCGGGTCCTCCGGTGTGTAATCTTGTGGCCGCAGGAACGTAGTGTTGGACCTCCGCCAGGTGGGACGGCCGGCCGCAGCGCCACCAGCTTCCGAGACCATGCGCTGCGGCGGCACCCTCAGTACACTCGAGGTCGAGCTCCGCTTGAAGGGGCTAGCCTTGATCGGCGGCTGATCGGCGGGGCTCGTGTCGACAGCGGGTCTGGCCAGCGGCGGTCCGGCCGGTGGTCCGGCGAGCTGCGGAGAGTCCGCGTGGGCGGGCACGGCGGTGGTGGCTGTGCGGGTGAAGGCCCAGCCCTGCCGCGGTGTACTGGCGCCGCTGGGGTGGTCGTTCGGCGAGGCTGCAGGGGAGGTCAGGACTAGACCAGCCATGCGCCCGCCGTCAGGTATCTGCAGCGCTTTAGGCCGTATTTGCTTAAAGGAGATGTGCTTGGAGCTTAGCAGCATGCGAGGGGCGACGTCGGTGGCGCTCGGGCTGTGTTGGGCTGCAGGCGCAGCCGTGGCAGGGGTCGAGCCCCTGGCCTGGCTGCTGCCGGCTGCAGCCGCGGGACCGGGTATGCTGAGGCCAGCGGAGGGCGCGGCCCAATGCTCAGAGGGGCCGGGCGCTTGCTCAGCGCCGCCCATTGAAGGCAATGGAGCCTCCCAGACCGACTCCAACGGTGCAGGAAGCGCCGCCGCGGCAATGGGCGAGGAGCGGGCAGGCGCTGGCGTCGGTGCCCCGTCAGCAGCAGCTGCTGCCCCAGCCGCTGCGGTAGCGACCCTGACCTCCTCAATGTTACCGTCGTCGTCGGCAGGCGGGAGCTCCGGCTGCGCGTGCTGCAGCGCTCGGAAGCCGGCTGCCCCGGGCTCCGACATCCGGACCGGTGGTGATGGCAGGACATCCCGCACCGGCAGCGGGTCGTCCTCCAGAGTGTGATCCAGCGGCCGCTGGACTGGGGTCATGTACCTGCGCCAGGTTGCACCGCTGGCCGCAGGACCACCAGCGTCCGACACGTTGCGCCGCGGCGGCGCCGCCAGCAGACTCGAGGCCGAGCTCCGCTTGTAGGGGCGGCGGTGGATCGGCGGCTGATCTGGGCTTGTGCCGATAAGGGGCCTGGCTGGCGACGGTCCGGCCGGTGGTCCGGCGAGCAGCGGGGAGTCCCAGTGGGTGGGCAAGGCAGTGCTGGCAGCGCGGAGGGCCCAGCCCTGCTGTGGGCTGCCGATGACGCTGGGCTTGTCGTTGGGCGTGGTAGCAGGCGAGGTTAGGCCTGGACTGGCCGCATACTGCTCGTTGGGCACTTGCAGCGGCATTGGCGCTATCCGCTTTAATGAGATGCGCTTGGAGCTTAGCAGCATGCGAGGGGCGGCAGCTGCGGTGGCGCTGGGGCCGGGTCCGGCACCGGACGCAGCCGTGGCAAGGGTCGAGCCCCTGCCTTGGCTGCTGCCGGCTGCAGCCGCGGGACCGGGCAGACTGGCGCCAGCGGAGGGCGCGGCCCAATGCTCAGAGGGGCCGGCCGCCTGCTCAGCGCCGCCCATTGAAGGCGACGGGGCCTCCCAGACCGACTCCAACGGCGCAGGAAGCGCTGCCGCGGCAATGGGCGAGAAGTCTCGGCGGCCAGGCGCCGACGCCGGCGCCCCGTCAGCAGCAGCCGCTGCCCCCGCCGCTGCGGTAGCGACCCTGACCTCCTCAATGTTGCCGTCGTCGTCGGCAGGGAGCTCCGGCTGCGCTTGCTGCAGCGCTCGGAAGCCGGCTGCCCCGGGCTCCGACATCCGGACCGGTGGTGATGGCAGGACATCCTGCACCGGCAGCGGGTCGTCCTCCAGAGTTTGATCCAGCGGCCGCTGGGCTGCGGTCATGTACCTCCGCCAGGTTGCACCGCTGGCCGCAGGACCACCAGCGTCCGACACGTTGCGCCGCGGCGGCGCCGCCAGCAGACTCGAGGTCGAGCTCCGCTTATAGGGGCGGCGGTGGATCGGCGGTAGGCCGGAGCTCGTCTCGACGGCGGGTCTGGCCGGCGGCTCAGAGAGCAGCGGAGAGTCCCAGTGGGCGGGCAAGACAGTGCTGCCGGCGCGGCGGGCCCATCCCTGCTGTGGGCTGCCGATGACGCTGGGGTTGTCGTTGGGCGACGTCGCAGGCGAGGCCAGGCCGGGACCGACCGTGCACAGCTCATTAGGTGGCTGCAGCGGCATGGGCGCTATCTGCTTGAAGGAGGTGCGCTTGGCGCTGAGCAGCATTCGAGGGGCGACAGCTGCGTTGGGGCTGGGGCTGGGTCCGGCGGCGGACACAGCCGTGGCTACGTGGATGTGGGAGGAGGTGGACCTCGAGGCGAACCGTTGCGCTCGCGCAGGCGCCGGCGACGGGCTGCCCACGACCGCGGCGGGCTCTGCAGCGGCGACGCTGTCGCTCCCTGGCTCCAAGCAGGCCGGCGATGTGGGGCTGGTGGGTGGACCCAACCCTGCAACCCCGACAGCCCCGGCTGCCCCGGCGCGGTTGAGGAAAAGCGCGGCCGGCCGCCCAGCAGCCGAAAGCAGCGGGTCGACGGTGGCAGGGAGGCCTTCCTGCAGGCGCGCCGACGGTGGAAGCTCCAGCGGCGCGAGGCGGACAAGCCATGGTCGTGGCGGCGGCCCAGCAGCGGCGCCGTCTGGCGCCCAAACGGACGGCGGCGGCGCGCCGTGGGGCTCCGCCGGCGCCTGCTCCGCAGCAGCTGGTGAGTCCAGCACCACGGCCAACGTTGCGTTGGCGGCGGTCGGGGCCAGCACCGCAGGGACGCCAGTGCCGGCTGCGGTGTCGGCCGTGCCAGCAGCAGCACCGCCCAATGGACAAGCCGCCGCCGCTGCTGCCACAGCTGCCGCTGCCGCCGCATCAGCTGTAGCAGCGTCAGCGCCAGGGTCAGCAGCGGTCGTTGGCGACGGCTCAGCGACCTCGGTCCGGGCCTGTTGGTCACGGCGGATGGGGCGGGCGGCCTCAGCACACACACGGACGCAAGCGCACGCGGCAACACGCCTGCTGCCAGCTAGACGGCCCTAGCTAGGGCAGGCCCCGTCCCAGGCCAACGGATCCATGGCAGCAGCCCCCAACGCCCATCCAGACCCGCGACCTAGAGCGCGACACAGACGACTGCCGCCGCGCCTGCACTGTGCCAGCCGCCCCAAGCCCCGGCTCGCTCACCCTCTTGTGGCGGCGCCGCACCGCCACAACCGCCACCACAACGATGCAGCAGGCCGCGCCGGAGACGGCACCCAATGTCGCCGCAACGATGATGGCTGTCGGGCCGGGGCCGCCGTCGCTGCCGCTGCGCTCCTGGTCGTTCTTGGCTGCTGCCGTGGCTCGCTCGTCCGGGGGCGCCTGCGGGAGTGTGTTTGATTACAAGTACTCCGTGCTGTGTTTGTTGCGCAGTGTTAAAGGGGTGGCGGCATAGGTGTCCTCGCTGCGGCACACGAGCTAGGCATCCGTGGCACCAGCAGCTGCTAGCTTCGCTGCCTTGAACACAGGCCCGCCCGGGTGAGCTACACGCGAGGGCCGCTGCGCCTCCCAGCGGGGTGCTGGCGCCGACCCCGGGCTCGGCAGCACGGCCGCGATGCGCACATGCGGCGTCGTCGAGGTACCCCACGACAAGGCGCACGCATGCATGCATGCATGCATGCATACCATGCATACATACCGGCCCAGCTGCCATGCATACGAAACAACCGTCGCCGCAGCGCCCCCCGCCCAGCAGCCAGTGCGGGGCACGCAGTCATGACCCGCCCGGCACTGACCTGCCGCGCCGAGGAGTCGCTGTTGAGCTCCGCCGCACCCGCCGCCACCAGACGGCAGGTGGCGGCGCCGTCGGCACCGGAGCTGCCAAGCGCAGCCGCCAGCAGCCCGGCGCCGGCGGCTGGGCAGCCCGGGGCCAGGCTGGCGGCGCCCAGGGCGCTCAGCGGCACCTGCTGCTGCACGCTGACCTGGGGTTGTACCGAGGGAGCAGGCCGGGGTAGGAAAGCAAGATGAGCGAAGCGTGTGGATGGATGTGAGTGGTAAGTAGGGTGCAGCACGCTGACCTGGATGGCGTGTGCGTCGTGGGAGTGCGAGGGTGGGTGGGTGCGAGAGTGCGAGGGTGGAGCAAACGTAGGGGCGGGAGTGGCTGCACAACAGCCAGGTCCAGCCGCAGCAGCTCGGGGCTCGATCGAGGCTCGATCGAGGCTCGTTGGGGCTCGATCAAGGCTCGTTGGTGCTCGATCGGGGCTCGATCGGGGCTCGATTGGGGCTCAGGGCTCAGGGCTCGGGGCTCGGGGCTCGGGGTCGCAGCACACGGCAGAGACTGACACCGCTCGCGGACCCCCACCCGGTTGGCGCCCTTAGATCGAGGCTCGCTCGGGGGTTTGAAGATGGGCCACATACAGCTTGCTTGCGCCCTGGGGCCCTCCCAGCAGTTGTTGGGCAGCCTGAACCGGCCCGGCCTTTCGAGGCAGCACCTCACCTGCGTCAGGCTGGTCGCGGCACTGGCGCTGGCTGGACACACCGCCAGCGGCACGGCGGCGACGACTGCGCCGCCGGGCGGCCCGGCCGCCTCCGCTGCCGCCTCCGCCTCCGCCGCCCATGCGTCAAGGGTGGCCAGGAGCAGCCGCTTGTAGGCCTCGGACCCGGCTGGGTCGGAGGAGGGCACGCTGAGCGTCAGGACGAGGCCGATGCTGGGAAAGGAGTTTGCGGGGCAGGCGGTGGCGCCGGCAAAGTCCGTGGCCGCCAGTGAGCGGCGACTGGCGAGCAGGGCTCTAGCAGGCGGTGGCGGCAGCTCTGTGCACGCGACGTCGGTGATCATGGCGGCGTTGGTGTTGGAGCGGGACGCCAGCTCGGAGCGGAAGGCGGCTAGGAAGGCGGCGCCGCAGCCAACCTGCAGGGTCAGGGTCAGGGGCGGGAGGGCAGGGGTGACGGCGGGGTTGTTGTGGGGGTTGTTGCGGCCAGCATGCTGCGGCCCGCATGCTTATTGGCTCGACGGCTGACGGCGGGCATGTAGGGTGGTTGCACAGATTCGCAGCCGGAGCCGCGTTGCAGCAAACTAGCGGGAAGAGCGGAGCCAAGTGGCCGCAGCGTGTACCGGCACGCTGGGCCGGGGACGGCGGGAGATAACAGAGCATGCCATCACATACATAAGGCATGCGTGCCCCGTGCTGTCAACGTGCGCGCCCCATACTCTAAACATGCCTGCGTCGTCGTACGTCGTCAGCCGCCAACACATGTGACATCAGGTCGACGAATGAAGGGCCACCCCACCCGCCCGCTGCCCCCATTAGCTGCACCCACCTGCACCTCTGGCTCCGCGCTCTGCAGCCTGCTGCCGCTCCGCAACAGCACCGCAACGCCCACGGCATTCAGCACCGCCACCTCCATCCGCACGCTGCTGCTGACCACGGTGACGGAGGAGGCGCCCGGAAACAGGGCGGCCAGGGCGGCGGGGTCGGAGCCCAGCTCCGGCGGCACCTCCAGCGTCTGCGATGCGAGGGCGGGAGCACCGCAGGATACAGCTGCATGTAGCTAGCTGGCGACTCGATCAGAGCCACACAACAACAATCAAGCAAGCGCAACCGATAATAGCGATACAACACCAGCGGCAGGACGAGTGAAGCAGAGGGTTTGCGCGAGCGAGCGAGAAGCTGGCTGAGAGGTTTGCTAGGGCAATCGTTCAGGGTAAAAGCGCTACACAGACATACATGCGGCCACACCTGCGTGACGAACAAAACGCCGGCTGGCGCCGAGGAGTTGGGTGCGATGAATGGGGGTGGTATGCCCAGGGGCGGCAGCACCAGCGAGGAAACCGGCGGGGCCGGGGGCCTGGCAATAGGTGGCTGGGCTAGAGCGGGTGAGGGAGGCGGCGAAGGGGGCGTGGGAAGCTGCAGCGAGGGTGATGAGGGCTGCTGGGGCGTTGAAAGTGCGGATGGAAGTGGGACGGTCGACTCTGAAATGGAGGGCGAGGGTGGGGGTGAGAAAAGCGACGGCTGCAGGGTGCTGGGGAGCTTAGGGTGCGGTATAGGCTGAGGGCTTTGTTGCAGTGGTGAGGGTGAGGGTGGCAGGGGCGACGGCGGAAGGGGGCTGGAAGGATCGGGGCTTGGTGGAGGCGGATGGGGCAGGGGTGGCGGAGGAGGAGATGGTGGCAGCGGGCTGTTCGGCTGAGGGCTGGGTAGAGGAGGTGAGATGGATAGAGGAGGCGGAGATGGTGGCAGCGGGCTGTTCGGCTGAGGGCTTGGTAGAGGAGGTGGGATGGATAGAGGAGGAGGAGAAGGTGGCAGCGGGCTGTTTGACTGAGGGCTTGGTAGAGGAGGTGAGATGGAAAGCGGAGGAGGAGATGGTGGCAGCGGGCTGTTTGGCTGAGAGCTTGGTAGAGGAGGTGAGATGGATAGAGGAGGAGGAGATGGTGGCAGCGGGCTGTTCGGCTGAGGGCTTGGTAGAGGAGGTGAGATGGATAGAGGAGGACGAGATGGTGGCAGCGGGCTGTTCGGCTGAGGGCTTGGTAGAGGAGGTGAGATGGATAAAGGAGGAGATGGTGGCAGCGGGCTGTTC
>BDDC01002176.1:0-15378 GCA_001662425.1 Chlamydomonas sphaeroides | reverse complement strand
GTCTCCAGGATGCAGTCGATGATCGCCCGCAGCGGGGACCTTTGGAACAGGTCGAGGTCCGCGTCTTGATGTATTGATGGGCGCGCGGGCACATGTGGGGCCGGGGGGGCGGGCGGGGGAGGCTGGGGTTGGGCAGGGCGAGCGAGCATAGCTGCACGAGCGGCCCCGGCCTGCCCCATCAGCGGCGGCGGCAGGCGCTGGTGCACTGCGCTGCTAGCGAGTGGCTGGGAGCGGGTAGCGCCGACTCGGTCTCGTTGCTCACCTTGGTGTGTTGATGGGCGCGCGGGCACATGCGGGGCCGGGGGGGCGGGCGGGGGAGGCTGGGGTTGGGCAGGGCGAGCGAGCATAGCTGCACGAGCGGCCCCGGCCTGCCCCATCAGCGGCGGCGGCAGGCGCTGGTGCACTGCGCTGCTAGCGAGTGGCTGGGAGCGGGTAGCGCCGACTCGGTCTCGTTGCTCACCTTGGTGTGTTGGTGGGCGCGCGGGCACATGCGGGGCCGGGGGGGCGGGTGGGGGAGGCTGGAGTTGGGCAGGGCGAGCGAGCATAGCTGCACGAGCGGCCCCGGCTTGGCCCATCAACGGCGGTGGCAGGCGCTGGTGCACTGCGCTGCTAGCGAGTGGCTGGGAGCGGGTAGCGCCGACTCGGTCTCGTTGCTCACCGTCGGTCGTGTCCAGCGGTTGAAGGGCCTCGATCAGCACGTGCTCGCTCAGGACCTTCCAGCGGTTGAAGGTCTGGTAGGCTTCCCCGACACCCTCGCCAACCAGCAGGGCCACTTGCACCGCCCAGCTGTAGGGTCGCAATGTGTCTCTGTCCAGCCTGCTGTAGAACCTAGCGTTGAAGGTGCCGTGGTAGGTGGCTGGTATCTGTCCGCTGCCGTATGCGCCCGCCACGGCGACGGCCAGCGCTGGCAGTTTGCCCTTTGCCTGGAGCGTGATGCCGATGGCGGAGGGTTTGCGGTTGTCAATTCGCTCCACCTGCACCTCGCACCCGTGGGCCGTGATCCCCATCTGGAGCTGCATCATGGCGTCCTCCGGCGTGACGTTGGGGGGCGGGGGCGCCGAGTCCGGTGGCGGTGCTGCGGAGAAGTCTCGCCGCTGCTCGCGGCGCGCCGGGCCGCGGGGCTGGAAGCGGTTGGGCGCACGCTCAGGCTGCGCTGGATCCGCCTTACTTGCGTTCTGAGGGAGGCGGCCTCTTGCCACCTCCGAGAGCTCCATTGTCCCATCTAAGCTCGCCGCAACCTGTCGGGGCGAATTACAGTGTTTACGGCATATATACGTACGATCGGGGTGGTGCGCAGCGGATTTGGCGCTTTGATCTGACTTCACCTGCGCTGAGTGGACGCCGGTGCAGGCGGCCAG
Organism: Chlamydomonas sphaeroides; assembly: GCA_001662425.1. Classification (NCBI taxonomy): domain Eukaryota; kingdom Viridiplantae; phylum Chlorophyta; class Chlorophyceae; order Chlamydomonadales; family Chlamydomonadaceae; genus Chlamydomonas; species Chlamydomonas sphaeroides. Next base: position 14,020 of record BDDC01002176.1, on the reverse strand, counting down.
GACCCACGCCTGAGCTCGGAAGCCCTCACTGTCAGGGGACTGCGCTGCCATTTTCAGCAAGCCCGGCTTCGCCATGTTGAGCCACTCCCCCGACGTCGGGCGCCGCTTGGCCGCCCAGGCGCCGATTGTTTCCTCCATAGCAGGATCGATGTCTCTGGCTGTTTGCAAGTCTAGGCCCGGCTCGGCATGCTTGCCCACGGAAGGTTTCCTAAACAGCATGCCTGTGACAGAGTCATTGACGGTATAGGCCGAGAAGCTGTGGTGGTTGCTAAAATATGCGCACGCCATGACGGCAACGTGCCTATCGCATTGGCTGCTGCCTGCAGGGCCGGCAATATCGTTCAGGCGTCTTAACCCTCCGTCGTACATATGGCCTGCACCGCCCAGCCATCCCGTATCTGACTGTACATGTACCAACGCTGTGAATGCGATCGCCCTGCTGCTGGGCTGTGCATCGCTGTCCCTCGGGTCCCCATCCGGGCTTGGTGCGGGCCGTGAGACCCAGGGGCACTCCTGAGGCTCTGATACTCCTATTCTTGTCTTACATATTGGCTTGGGTGTCGCGTTACACACGGGGGGCAGGCATGCGACTCGGTTTACGAGGGGAGGGGCAGCAGCCCAGCGTTTTGTCGCTCGCGTTGCTATATGGAGCCGTGTGGGGGAGCCCTGACAGCCTGTGGCGTTAAATCCTGCCCTCGGCAGAGTTGTTGGCCCATCGCAGGCGTCCGTCGGGGAGGTACAGAAGATAAGAGCCCCAAGGGCATGTTGGACTGAATCCATAGGGTTGCAAATAAGCTCTGCGCCCTTGTGAGGGGCCAGAAAGAGGTCGGCGCCACTATAGGCCCGTAATGCGACTGCGTCCGAGAGGACCGGGTCAGCGACTGCCGGGCGTGCACTCCGGGTGAGCGTATCATCGCGCTGTACTGTGCCCATCACATGCGCCCGCTGCGACCGAGGCCGAGTAGCGGGGCATGGATGGGGGACACCAGTGACAGGCCGCGTGCTCGGGCCCCGGCGCCAACGGCAACCTGCGATAGGCATGCAGAGGGTTAGCATCAGCATTACGAAAACACTCGCAAGCTTTCGCGCCCCCTTTCGCCCATCGTTGACCAACTCCTCTCGTCGCGCTGGATTTGCCATGTTGCTAGGTGTTTACATTGTAAGTGTGTTATCAATTATTATAAGTGTGTTAATCCCGCAGCAAGACGCAAGTCGCTGTGGCCAGCAGGGCGCTAGCTAGCATGCCCAGGCGAGTGCTGCTTTGTGCAACAGGCACCTGCCGAATAGTGGTGCAATCATGCGGTGCAGGACCGGATGCTGTCGCTAGCACGCTGATGCATCCGCCTGATATGCGTGCGCGCTGAGGCGCACGATCTGCTAGCTGGCGGGCAGGCTCGACTTCTGCGCTGCTGGTGCCGATCCAAGCTCGTGACGTGGGCCAGGCCAGCTATGCCGTGCCGTGCGTGAGAGCCAGCTCGTGACAGGTAGTACACTTTACACAGACTGCAATTTCAGCGTCATCATGATGAGCTGGTCATACCGTGTTCCAACTGTTGAGGGCTGTGGCTCCGCACTGGTTGGTGGAGGGGCCTGCGTGGCGAGTGAAAAGGTGCAGCAGGGGTTGTGTGGAGGCCAGCTAGCATAGCACGCAGATGGCTAGCCAAACTGGGCTACTGCAAGCTTGATCCATCAGGTGTGCCTAGTATGCCTACACACGCGCAATGGCACGCTGTGCACAGCACGACCTCGTATGCGGTAACACGTGATACTTGGTGCCATGTTACATACCAGTGCGCCCAATGCACACTACCTTGCCCCAATAGCACTCACTGGCACACTCGTCGAAGTCTACGGTGAGTTGCCGCGGCAGCACAGCGGGAGTGGGAAGGGCGGGAGGGGTGGCAGGGGCATGGTCAGCATCGCAACCGCCGCTAGCCTGCTGCAGCGCCCAAGCATTGCACATACAGCGGACATTGCTGACGCATCCTTGCGCAATCAGACGGCATGAAGCAGCCCACCTTGGCACGTGGTGTCGCTGCCGGCCACAACTGTGGCGCCTGGCGGGCAGTGCGTTGCGTCGGGTATGGTTGCGGATTGTAAACTCAGAAACGGTAGAAGGAACGGTAGAACTCAGAAACGGTAAAAAACTGTAGAATGTCGTGAGGACACCAAGAAATGCTCTTTCAAGAGGACGTGGTTTCTCAGGGGCACATGAATGGGGGTCCCCAGATCGGGGCTCAGTCTACTGTTTCGGGGATAATAAGGATTGTACATACAGCATCTCACAGCATAGCAACGAACGTGCACACACGCGCACACACACAAACTGCGCACCTATCTGTCCGCCGCAGGTGCAGGTGTACTTTCCCAGCTCGTGCAGCTGGCAGCTGTTGGGGGCCGGACCACAGGGGTTGGTGGCGCAGGGCGAGGCTGGGGCGGGGCGGGAGGTAGCACAAGCAGCGGCTGTCAGGCAGACGGATAAAATGTGAGGCCGGCGGGCAACGCATGGTTGTGCGTGTGGTTGTGGGATGAGTCGGGTTGGGTGATGAGGGGCAGGCAAGGTGCGCATGTTAGGCAAGGGAGGGCGACATTGTTCAACAGCAGGTATGTTGATGTGCGCGCGGGGAATGCTCAGATGCGTGTTCATGTGCATCAATGGTGTGTGTGTGTGGGGGGGAGGGGGGGGGCTTACCAATGGGCTGGTTGGTCGCGACGGCGCCAAACCATTGTGCCACTTGAACGGTGCTGAGGTCGCCTGTCGCACGGCACACAGGAGTACAAGATCGGCCTTTACGGTAGTGCACGTAGGTGGACTCGGTGGCCGGTTTCTTGCTCTGCTGACACACGGCGCCAGCCGCTAATAACCACATGGCGCGCGCTGCTTGCACCAAGAGCGACTTGAAGATTGCAGTAGTGCTGCCGTTTTGAGTACAACGCTCCCTGTACTGCTGCAGACTGTTATGTTCGAGAAGCAATGTCACTCACAGGTGGCCAGGTGAATCTTGGCACCCTGGGTGTTGGCTCCGTTTTCCACCGCCAGGCAGTGGGCCCAGTTGGATGCCATCTGGAAGATGGCCCTGTGTTGCAGCAGCATTAGGCAATTGAGGGAGACAAGCTGATGTCATGTATATATGTTAGCCGCCGGCTCCAAGTACTGTATTGGCGATGGTCTAGGAGTGTGTGATGCGTTCAAGCAACGAATGGGAGAGAGAGAGAGATTACAAAAGGAAAAAGAATGGGTGCGCTGTGTGTGCCAGACATGCACGCATTGCAGATCGGTCAATGTGGAGCAGTGCGTGAGGCTAGCCAGGGCACCAGGGCGGCATGCGCAGGGCTTAGGCGGGCTGCGATGCGCACCCTTGGTGCTTGCTTGCATTGCGTAGCTTGAGATGTGCGTGGTGACCATCAACTGAACCCAGTCAGGACCCAACCGCACGCGCAGACACTGCAGCAGACGCAGACACTCGGCAGGTGAATCCCATCAACCAGCAGTCCGCGCGCAGGGTGAAGGTGGGTCCGCTCGCTCGCCCCTCATGTCTGTCATGGTACAGCATAGTAAACATGCTTACGTATGACGTCAGAAAATCTGCTATGTGCAATATAATTATGAACCAACCGCAAGGTGTCGTGTGTTCAAGTGTTAGGTAGAACAGAACCCGTGTGTTCCATATGGTTACGTACACAGCAGTGCCGGCACCAGCAAACATACGCTACCCGTACTGACTGCTGCCCTCCACTCCCTATGCGCGTGTGTGTGTGTGTGGAGGGGGGGTCTGCTCGCACCCGTTTTCAGCAAATTTGCGGATGATGAATGCCTGTGTTCAGACAAAGGGAGGATCGGTAGTGAGCACGTGCGAATAGCACCGCACACGCACGGCCTATATCAGCACAGCAGATAGTGGCCGCTAACCATGCATCAAGCTATGCAGTAGGCCCGTGCGAGTGTGGTAACGTCGGACCCAGTAGTGCCGTGAAGTAAGATCGATCTGTAAGCCCATGTAACACCTCGCTGTGTGCGTTGCTCGCTCCTTGCTGACACTTCATCCATTATTTATGCACAACAAGCATGCACGGGCGCACCTGCGTGCTGATGGCCGAGCAATACTGTGTCTCCAGCTGCAACCAGGTTGGGGCCAAGCGATGTTGGAATGCAATGGGTTAATTCTATGTTGGGTCAATCCCATGACAGCAGCATGTGTGTACGACATGTAAGAAACAGGCAGGCAGCTGCTGAGCGATACGAAAGGCGTATATGCCACGATGAGAATACGTGGCCTGCTGTCCTGCTTGTCCTGCAACAGTATCATCTACGGGGGCTAGGCTGACTGGCGCACCTGAGCAGCGACCCCGACAGTGGCCGTGATGTTGCCCTGCATCAAGCAGCATTAAGCAGCATCAACAAACACAGTAAAGAAGTGTCTTCGTGGATTGCTTGCTTGGCACTAGCAGGCAGCACGTAAAACCGTGTCCGTGTCCGTAGCACCATCAGGTGTCATGCTGTCCCGCCAAGGAGGCCACCGCATGCTGCACCGGCTCACAAACATGCTCGTGGGGCCCCTTTCTGCCACTCCAATGCAGCGGCCTGATCGCCCCATTCCTGCACAATTGCTGCCCCCCCGGTCGTGCTGCCGCTGCCTCAGCTAGTGCACCTACTTGGCTGGCAGCGTGGCCCCAGCCCATTCAGGAAACCCCGCCGGTACCACGGCAGTGCGTGCCGGCCTTGGCCTAACCTTGCCCCGTCCCCGTCCCGGCGTACGTCTCACCAGCTAGCCCATGGGCAACACTGCGTCCACAGCCCCTGCCTGCGGCCCTACCCCCTGCAACCCTGGTTCCCTGATGGGTCCATGCCGCAACCCATGTGTCGCCATGACCAACGGATGGCCCCAGCGCCTTCCGCTCACTCGCTGCCCTCAACCTGCTGGCCCCGGCACCAGTGCTCACCCGGATGCCAAGGCAGCTGCCTCCACTGATCAGATCCTTGCTGGTACGGATGTTGTATGTGCCATAAGCCACAGGCACCATGTGCAGCTGCGGGCGTGGCATGGTGGGGCGAAGATTGATGCAAATAACGGCGTGCAATATGGGGGAACCAGTGCAGGGTCGGGGTGACGCGGCTGCAAGTCTGGCTCGTTCGGGAGGCGGCTGTATGACGTGTATATCAGGCAGTGAGCATGCAGACACTTGCAAGAAAGGGTACCACATGCACACACTTTGAGGAAAGATTTTCTGATTATCCTGAACACAGTCGGGATGCGCTGCAGCAGTGCATCATCACCAGCCGGTGTGCTGCTACGGGCTCTCCGGAGCCCGCCCACAAGCGCCCACAAGCCTTAATAAAAATGGCGTAGGCCTACCGCCGATTCCCTCTTCGTGGTACTGCTGGCGGCGATACATCCCAACCATCGCGCTACCGCCATCTTTGATGTGGCTGCTGATATACTGCACGTCCCTCCACCTCTCTAGCAAGTCCATCTTGGCCATGCGTGGCAACCTCGCGTTTAACGCATGCAAACCTTCATCTGAATAACCAGCTCTGAATATCATTGTTATGCGGTATGTGTGTGTGCAGCCGGTTTTCGATGCGTTGTCTTGCCCTCTCCTCCTGCCCGCCCGCACCCGCACCTGCTGGGCCACCACATTGTTGCAGGCGACCTGCTGGATGCCCGAGCCTGCATGCAAGGTGCATCATCGTAGAAGACATGTCTGTTCAGCGTCACAGCGCAGACACTACACATGACACAAGGAGTGTTTAGCGGCCAATGACACAAAGGTATTAAGTTATGGCCTCGGCTCGCGCTCGGGAGCCACCCATGCATATAGTGGACGGATGAGTGGCCACAAATGAACGCGGCAGCGCGCAGTCACCCCTCGCCCCCATATCCTGCTCAAACGTCACTGACCTAGCACATCCTGGTTGCCCCCCGTTACTTGGAAGCTGCGGGCAGCAAGCAAGGGGCCGCCGCTGTGCTCAGCAGATGTCAGCTGTGCACGGGGCTGTCGTCACTGGGTGGGCGCATGCACGGCGGAACCGTGACATTGGACATCCGATTCGTCGCCCCTTGATATGTATGCCCTGCGGGACGATGACTGTGCCAGCCCTTACAATACAATCGATACAGTCTATCGAGTTTAGTCGTCGACTGCGCCGACGCATCACACTTATCATAATGGCGCTGGGCTACACTTATGAGGCACTAAGCAGCTACCCGCTCTAGCTCGGTGAGGCGACGCCGGCCCGCCGATGGATTTGGGCCACGCAGCTAATCGCCCATCTATCCACCCAAGCCCGCAACGAAAAACCCAGCTGCTGGCAGCTCGCGCACCAGCTCAAGCCGCCGGGACCGCCGTTCGATGCCATGGTTGCCCATAGTAAAAGCGGGCTGGCGGTGGCTGGGGTTTGGGTGGACGGATGGGCGGGTCGTCGGGCGGGATGGCAACGTACATACAGTCGCTTGATAAGCAATTCTGGCAGACAATGTAACATACAATGGCAGACAATACACAACAAGCATCACAGATCGCAAATATACGTCTTTGATTGGCCAATATCCCAACAACAATGTTATGCTGCGACGACGCAGTGGTTGAAACCTCGCATGCATGCTTAACGAGTCGCTGAGACCAATGCACACTCCCGATGCCGGGCAATAAATGGACGTTCGCGCTCAGCGCTCAACGCTTTAGGCCATCTGGCGTTGTCGTACGACATTGTATGAAAGGACGCACATCTGTACCATCCATGCACATGTGCAATAATTGCATATAAACGATTAAACAGACGGCTGCAGCAATGTTCTGGGCACGAAACCCACTTATTCCCAGGCACGATGGGGCGCCCGTCTTGAAGTCGACCTGGGGGCGGATACATATGTTCAAATGTGAAACAGAACAGAACTTGGGTCACGGTGCTACACCTACCCCACGCACATCAGCCAGCGGGGGCTGTGAGCTACCATGAGCTACTATACCGGGAGGCTCCTGCCATCAAGCTATGGAGACCTATTCTTGCAGGGCGCACTCGGCGTACCGATTGCAGTGAGTCGCTGTTGCACTGGCAGCCGTAGGAGGTGCGGTTGGCGTTGTTCATTAGCTGGCAGGTGCCGGCGGGGCTGCAGGGGTTGCTGGCGCAGGGGTCGACTACAAAGGGAAACGGGCAAGGGCAAGAGGGGATGCACGTGAATCTGGCAGCTAGCTAGGAGCGGGCCCCGCCTGTGTGTTTATGTTTGTTTGCCAAATGGACAGAGCAGCACAGCTAGCGCTGGTGTGCTGCGCATTCTATACGCATGCACAAACGCGCCACTGCTTGACCTGCATATCAAGCCGCTGCTGGAAGTGGGCATGCATCCTGGCCGGCGCAATGCATTGTGTGGAGCGCCGCTTGGAGCTATTGCGGTGCGGTATGGTATGGTATGGTGAGATTCATATTACGTGGGGCGATATCCATTTGCGCGGCGCTGTGTGTGCAGTGCCAGCAATCCATGCAAGAGGCGCTCACAAACCTGCCACTGCCCCGCGCGCACCCTGCACGCCACCGGCTAGCCCCCCATCCCGCATGCACCGACGTGCCTCCCGCTACACCTTCGTCCCACATGCCCTCTCCTTGCCCACCCTTTCTGTAGAAGCAGGAACCCGCCAGCGTGCTGGCGCTGGCGCTGGTGGCAGCGCTCTTGATCATGCCTGCGCTGTTGAAGCCCGCACAGGCAGCGCCGCGCGAGTTGCTGCGGAGCGAGGTAAGGGAGGGAAGGGTAAGCCGGGGCGAGGGCAGTTGACGGAATCATTGCCGTTCCGAGGTAGGTCGATGCCGTGGCATGCGACTGGCTTGGCATGCAAACCGGACCAGGAGGCACAGGACAGCAGTGGTTGCAGATAGACTGAAGCGCCCCCCTGCAGCATGGACGCTGCGCGCTGCCAACAAGCAGCAGCTAGGTTTGGATGATTCATTCATATGGCAGTGTGGCTTCGATAGGGTACGTTGCTGGAGGTCTGCCAGCGTACACAGACGGGGATGATGTGCTGCGGCGTGCCGCTATCGGTACCGATTGGGTGCCACACAGTGCGACCCACAAACGTTGCAGTCGCAAACCTGACGTGCGCCCCACTCCGATAACCCCCCATCGCACCACTCGGCCTCCGGGTTGGCGAAGGGCCCTCCAGCAATGTCGTTGCCGGCCACGTCAGTGTTGGGCCAGGCCTCGTAGCCGAAGCGCGGCCGGCAGGCGACTGCGGGCATGATTAAAAGCATGGGCGGCAGAACATGTAATGTCATGGCGGCAGATAGAGCTGCTTGTGTATGTGGGCGCGGACAGAACCCGTGCGTGGCTAGCTAGTGTAGGAACGGCCGCTGTCATGAGCACCACCGTGGGTGTTTGACGGCCGCAAGGCGAGGGGATTCAACCACGGACCCCGGCGGGTGACTTGGCGGCGGGTAAGATACAAACCCTGCCGCAACCCTGCTCCAAACAGCACAGCTTGCATCAGCCACTTCCCAGCTGGGACCAGCATGCACAACCAAACCAGGTCTCCATCCCCGCCTCCCGCTCGCTGTCCCTGAGTACAACGTACGCCTCCTTGCCGTGTGACACTATAACATACAGTAATGGGGCGTACGGTATGTATAAATAACCTCATGATGGCATGTGTGTTGCTCACTCGGTGGGCTGCTCTTGACGTACAGGCAAAGGCCTGGGGATGCCACCTGGTTGCCGACTGGCACAAGGCGCTTGGTCCGACCGCGGTTGCACCAGTTCTGGTAGCAGCTGCGGACAGCCATGGGCGGGGGCACAAGTCACACGGACGCATCGCACTGGAACCTTTGATTTCACGACATTGATCTTTTCTAGTAGAAGTCACGGAATGGGCATGCATACAATTAGGCCCAGCAGCAGGCGCGCGCTGCCCTGGTTACACGTGCGCCGGGTTGCCGGGTTGCTTATCTAGCGTTGTGCCAAGTAGTATGTTACGCACTGCCCACATCTGCTGCACAGCCGATCGCCCTCGCAGATGGTGTGCTACGCCGTGGCGGTGCAACCTCAATTGCCAGCAATGAAGCTGGGCCGGCTGCTTCTCCCGGCCGTGAAGCCCGTGGCGGGGATGCGATGGTTCAGCCAGCGCTGCATGGCGCCAAGGTGCCACATCCACGGCACCAGCAGATGCATGCCCTGCCCCAGCCCAGCTCACGCGTCGTATCCAGCGCAGTTGGCATCAGCCGTGCTGTGTGTGGGGGGGGGGGCAGGTGCGGGTAATCGATAGGCCACACATCTCCGGCAGGAGGGTGTGTGTGTTTGTGATCCGGTGTCACGGTAGTCACAGCAGCACGTGCTTGAAGCATATATACATGTCGGCAAGCACATGATCGCACGCAAGGTGTGTCCTGAAGTAGGTAATATATAGTAAGCAAAAACCGCTCGCGCAGCACGCCCTGGTGTGTGTGTGACCACAAGCAGCCCCTTCTGTCCTGCTGGTCCCTGCTCAGCGGCTCGAAGGGAAGGCACGACAAGGCAAGGCCCACTAGTCCACGCACCATTCGTCGCGCGGAAACTCAAATGCGCCTGTGAAGAGAAAGCCAGCATCCAGCAGCGCGTGTCAGGTAGCAATCAGCAGGGCGACAAACGGAACGTGGGAAGCTGGCCAATTGGGCGATGATGCGGTGAGATCATGTGCAGGTCAATGTGTGTGACGCTCGCACCTCAGTCACCCCCGCCAGCCCCTGCCGACCACGCGCATCACGCCATCTATGCCCAGCTAGCCACCGCACCCATGCCACGTACGCCACTCGTCCCCCGCGCCAGATGCCATCCGCCATGCCATCCGCGCGCCCACATACATATAACCACTACTTGACACTATATGGAGGTAATGGAGGCACCCGGTATAAAGACATGCAAACCAATGAAAACATGCACAATCGCGCACGTGGGCTGTCGTAGCCTGGCGAGTCCATGTTGGGGAAGACCGTCCATCCTGCCAGGGTTCGCCAGGCACGGGCGGGGGCAGCGAGCGTCAATCAAAAACAGTCCGTTTAAAGCTCAGACGCGCGTGCGTGGCAGCAGAAGCCACATACAACCAGTGGCCCCGGGATGGCTGCGATTTGCGAACCGGCATCAACCAACCCGCGTGGCGGCCACAGCACCGCCTGTGGCGCGCTTGCTACAGCAGACCCTGCTGCCTCCAACTGCAGCTGCATGCCGTACCTGGGATGGCAGGACACGAGGCTGCGAGGGCGTTTGTGGGCGGGAGGCGAGGGGTGGGGGCACACGTGTTTCACGGGTGAGTGTGAGGGGAAGGCAAGGCACTTGGAAAGTAATGATTTTTACGAGGTACCGGACATATTGGAAGGGGAGCGGGTCCAGGGCGACAACGCACGAGTTGCATGGCTGTTCAAAACATGATATGAGGTGCGTGGGGCTCGTTGTGTGGCCAGAGATAAGGGGCCCGGAGTGTAAGGGGGCGCAAAGCTAGGACGGACATGATCTGGGTTGGGAGGGATGCGGGTTTGGTCTCCATATTCATAGAGATTCTGGCGGGCACATGCAGTTGTGGTGCAGGGTGTCAGGCATTGCTTCAATCGTTCTGTTTGGCAAACAACCGGCACGTGCCCTCGCCAACGGGCGGAGCCTGCACGTGCGTTACGTGTGTATGTAGCAATGGGAGCTTCTACGTAAGGGACAGCAGTACGCCGTGCTTGGGCGGGGAGCCCAAGCAGGGCACTGCGTAGCTTTTACGGAAATTGAGCAGCCATGCACCGACCCGGTGAGCGAGCGACGCATCTAAGCATGCGCGGAGAAACCAGAGGCACTGCCCTATCAGACCTAGAGAACGGGGGGACCTGCCTGCCATGCCACGCCCGCCGCATGACACCCTACCCGCCCAGCCCTTACGTATCTGACGCCTGCCACACCTTTATCAGCATGGGCCACCCCAGCTGCCTAGCATGCACCCCAACTGCCATCCCAACCGCTCCCCGCCACATGCCTTATATCCGCCATCCTAATGCACATACGAAGGCCAGACTGCGGCCCGTGCGCGCGTGCTCCTGGCTTGCAGCTGCAGCATTGGCGGCATGCGGCAGGAACACTGTCAGACCACGCACCCTGTCCCTGCACCAGCTGGGGACCCAGCACCAGCGCAGCAGCCAGTGCAGCCAGCGCCAGCAGGGCGGTCTTGCTGACCGCCGCATGATGACGCGCGCTGGCTACGCTGGCAGAAGGCGGCATTGCGATGTTGCGGGCCGGACTCATGACTGCCACTCTGGGACGACACCCTGCGGACAAGGGAAATGCAGAACATGTCATGGCATGATGATAGCATCAAAGATTGCAGCGGATCTGGTGCGATGCAAGGGTCGCCCTCGTGGAGGTGGCTCCTCCCAGGGTGCGGCTGTGGCCACGAGGGCAGGGTGTGGCCGCAGCCGGCCATGATATGGAATTCAGTTCGGCCTTTCCGTCTTTTATATGTGTGTAGATCGTGTACACAATGTGTGGTGGCCTGACGGAGTGGGTTACCCCGACTGCGCTAGCGCTGTCATATGGCAAATCTTGTAGCGCGCTGGGGTTTTGTCACGACAGCCGGCTGCGGTCCGGGTTTCGTCGCCAAGATCAAGGAAGTATTTGTGTTCAATACAGGAGCGCGTAAGGCGCAGTAGATGGGCCCGGGCGAGCATGTATGGGGCTGGAGCGGCCTGCCTTTAGTTGGATGGTGTGCGACAGCATGTTCGTTATGCGGTCGTCAAAGCGACCATGTAATTCTGACATCGCCTTGGAACGCTTTGCTCGAACGCTGATTTGTGTAGCCAGTGCTTACAGCGGGCGCAGAAAGTCGCGGCCGGCGGCGGTAAACGCGGCCCCAGAAGCGATGACGCCCTAAGTTACGATGCGCCAATGTGAGTGTTGCGCTTAAAGTGATAGCAGTCACCCAGCCACGGAGCGACGAGGCAACATGGCAAGTGAACTTACTTGTTGTCGCGGGCGCTGTTAATATTCCCGAAGACGGCCTTTGCTGCTGCTGCGACAACTTCAAGTTTGCGGAAACGCCATATGCAAGCAGATGTAGTTCCGTAGCAAGAAGTTTCAGCGCCTCAAGACACGTGCACGCACGCTGTCTGTGTCGATATGTGCGTATGATTTGATTCTAAGCTATGTTCTGGCATAGCTGGGAAACGACTGTAGTTGGCGACCTTTAGAAACCGCGTACCATGAAGAGCCGGCGCGAAGCCGCGCGACTACGAATTCGAGCGAGCTTTTTAAGAGAAATGTGTTCTTACACACAGAGCGAGTCGTATTGCAGGTATTAAGCGCTGGAAACGGCACTGGAAACACGACACAGCGCGTCGCGGCGACACGGCTCGGCAACGTTGGCGTTTTCTTGCCGGCTCGTCCATCGAAGTGCGTACTTGGCGCGCACACTACTGACGTCGGCATGTGCAACGAGCCACATGCACATACATGCACAGTGTGTCCCGCCCTCCCAGCTCGGGTCGTGTGGGACTGCCGCCATATCGAACCCCTATCTATGCAACGTGCCGCACTACTCCCATCAGCTACGCCTTGCATCCCCGGCCACCAGCGGCGTGATCCACGGTGCGAGTTGGTACCAGAGAGGCCCTGCGTGACGGGGTACATTCCCAACCTTAGAACCTCGACCCCCTATTTCGACCCTCTGCGTGATGGAAGGGCATGCTATGTACGTGTGGGGACGACAGATGTGCCAGTCTTAAGATGTAGGGTGCGGGTAGCTTATCAGGGGAGACACAGGGAAGGCATGTAAAAAGTCAGGGCTGCTGTCAACACCTTCAGCAACTGCCCATCCCTTATGGCAAGCGCAACTCCCCAGATAGACGGCTACACTTGAGCAACATGTTGCTTCCCGGTGCACCGAGGTGTATGTGGTGCATGCCGTGGACTGACACATCATAACGTGGTCCACACAAACCACAGGGGTAGATACAAGCCCCTTACGCAGCTAGCCGCGCCCAACATGTGCAAGCTGTGAATTAGAACATCTTGCAGACCCCCGTAATCAACGCATGGGGCACGGGTAAGTGAAAAAACCGCTTGGAACAAAGCCCACAGGAGGCTTGACACATCATAACGTGGTCGACACCACATCGCCGCCGTCAGGTTGTGTAGCTGGAGGCATGCTGCAAGCATAACATATCCCTCTTAGGAGGATATGGTTAACAGCAGATGCGGTCCTCGGGGGAGCTTGGCCAGCGCTGCCGCCGCAAAGGACTGCAATCCGAAACTTCGCGACAGTTACACCGCACTACGACAACCAACAAACCCAGTCGTGCTCCTTGCGTTTCCTCATCTGACAACATGTACAGAACCGCAGTCTAAATCAAGCTGGTTACATACGAGTTGGCTGCCGTCACGCGGCGGGTACCAATTCGAGGTTCGTTCGTTCGTGAGTCAAGCTCAAATCCCCATCCTTAACATTCAAGTTCCTTACATTAGCATACGGCACTTAGTAAAGCAGCTCTAGCCGCAAAATGTGTCGGTCGTCGCGACTCACATGTGCATGTATGTAGCACTTAGCTGGCGCTGCGGAGGGGATAAGCGATACATCCGCAAGCGGATGTATTGCTTAGACCCGACGATACAGCGCCAGCTAAGCGGCTTATCCCACGGGCGTATGTAGGGCGACGGCCTCGTTATATGACACCTGCACGCCATAGGATAGCACCGAGCTCACCAGGCTATTCCAACATCGCACCACCGCAACAGCCATGGGCTACCCACAACAGCATATCCTCGCTTTCTGACCTTGCTACGTCTGTCTAGCTTTACCTTGCTGCACGATTGGCCTCCTGCTTTCAGCTCTTGGGTTTCGGTCAAACGTGGGGACATTGCGACTACCCAACTTCTATTGCCAGCGTTTCCGTGTTCAGCTTTACTAGCACATATCAGCAGCACCTGGAGCTTTGGCGAGCACGGCGCAGCGGACGTCGGGCAATCCAACTGAAGGAGTATCGCGACTTGCTCGTTTTTTGCTGCTCGTTTTGCGTCATGTGCTTTGCTAGTGT
>BDDC01002175.1:0-15383 GCA_001662425.1 Chlamydomonas sphaeroides | reverse complement strand
AGGGGGGAGGGGGAGGGGGAGGGGGGGAGGGGGAGAGGAGGGGCAAGGGGCAGGGGGCAGGGCGGGGATGAGGTCAGGCCATCAGGCGAGGTTGGGGCCGGGGGCATGGGGCCCAGGTTGGAGGGATGCTGGCAGGAAGACGCGGGGCGGGGCACCTGCAGCCCATCAACCCACACCCGCACCCGCACCCGCATCTCCAGCCGCGCCTGCTCTCACTGCTCTGGCCCTCGGCCCCGCGCCCCTGCCGCACAGCAGCCACCGCAACCACCACCGCCCACCTGCTCTCGCTCAGCTGCGCCAGGGACTCGGACGACCGCACCCGCCGCGCCACCTGGTCCGCCCAGCCCGCCGCCAGCGCCCGCCGCAGCACCGACGCCACCCGCTCCGGCAGCAGCGCGCCGACGCCGCCTCCTCCTCCCGCCGCCGCCGCCACCGCCGCACCGCCGCCGCTCGCTGCCTTCCCAGGCAGCTCCATGGCCGCCGCCAGCTCCCGCGCCGCCGCCGCCAGCTCCTCCGCTAGCGAGCCGCCGCCGCCGCCGCCGCCAGCCGACGGCGCCGCGCCCACCTGCTGCATCGCAAGCACTCGCAGCAGCTGGCGGTGCAGGTCGGCGGCCTCGCGAAGGTTGCGGGCGTGCAGGAAGTGCGCCGCCGCAAACTCCTCGCTGTGTCCCGAGGCCTCGAATGCCACCAGCGCCGCCAGGGCGGACAGCGAGTCCGAGTGCGGGTGCCGGAAGCGGGCCTGCATGGACGCCGCGTGCTGCCGCCGCCGCCGCGCCGCCTCGCGCTTGGCAGCCGCGGCCGCCGCCGCCGCCGCGCTGCTCGGCCCCGGGCCGGCGCCGTCCTCATCGTCGTCCTCGCCGTCCCGCTCGTCCGCGTGCCCGGCCTTGTCCTCCCCGTCTTCCCCATCGTCACCGTCGCCCTCACGGCGGCCGCCCTTGCGCGGCGCGGCTTGCTGCTTGCCTCGCCGCTTGCCGCCCACGTCCTCCTTGCCCTTCTTCCCGCCCTTCTTGCCGCCGGCCTTGCCATCCTCGCCGTCCTCCTGCTCCTCCTCCTGCTCCTCCTCATCGCCGCCGGTCTCGTCCGCCGGGCCTCCCACGGTGTCGATGTGGATGAAGGGGCTCTCCACGCTCACCGCCGCCGCCAGGGCCACCGCGTACGGCAGCGCCCGGCCCGCCCGCCGCGCCACCAGCTCCGGCAGCAGCAGCGCGCCCACACCGCCGCCGTCGTCGGCGTCGTCGCCGCCGCCCCGGCCGCCGCGGCTCCATTTGAGGACCTGCGTCGAGTGCGGCCGGGCGCGGCGGATGCAGCACGGGTCCCCATGGCAGTGGCAGGATCCCCTGAGTCCCCACGGCGCTCCCCAGCGCCCTCTTTCACCTTTACCCAACACTCTGCTCCCAGCTCCCCAGCAACGCACCTCGAGCAGCATTCGCGCGTGGCGGGGGCTGATGGGGAAGGCCGCCATGGCGCGGCCCAGCTCCGTGAGCGCGCCGCTGCCGGGCACCAGCGCAGCCAGCGCCTCCAGGCAGCCGTGCGCGGCGGCGAGGGCCGAGGGGTCGGGCGGCGTGGGGAAGGGGAAGTTGTGCACCTGCACGGTATGGGGCGGCAGTGGGAGAGCGGGTTGGGGATATTAATGAGCTGATTGGTCAGGTGTGTGGTTGGGCTAGGTCCGGGCACGCCGCTACTCTGCAACTGCATGTACGCGCGGCCAGTGTCCTGCCGCTGCTCCCTCGACTGTGAACGTCCAACGCCCCCGCCCCCGCCGGCAGAGGCTCTCACCCCGGGTGAAACATAATGGCAACCTCCCCTCCAGGCCCCCATCTCTTCTCGCCCCTCCCACAGCGCGGCAACAGCCCGGGGCGCGCCGCGTACGGGTGGCGGCACTCTATTTCGGCCCAAAAAGTTGAACACACGTCTTGCCCCCCCTCCCGCTCCTCCCTCCCCCACCTTGTCCACGCCCATGGCCTTCATGACCAGCACCACGCCCTCCAGGCTGGTGTTGGCGATCTCGGGCGGCGAGTGCTCGGGGAAGGTGTCGTGGAAGTGCGCGCTGCTGAACAGACGGTACGCGTGGCCAGGGCAAGTGCGGCCGGCGCGGCCGGCGCGCTGCGAGCTCGAGGCCTTGCTGATCCAGCGCACCTCGTAGCGTGCCACCTGCGGGGCACGCGGGGCCACGGGGGCAGGCATAACGGTGCAGTTGGCGAGGGAAGGGCCGGGCAGGGGTTGGGAGCACGGGAGCGTACGCTGGGGCGGCGGGCCAGGCTGCGGAGCGGCAGACAGCTAGCTGTGCTGGCGTCTGCTTTCTCTCCGCGTGTGCTGCCGCTCTGCCGCCGCCACCACCGGCGCCGCCGCACCTGGCCCCCCGAGGCGCCCGAGGAGCCCACGTCCTCCAGCAGCCGCTGCTTGGAGCGCCCCGCATCGACCACGTAGCGGATGCCTGTGTGTTGGAAGGTGGGGCGGGCAGGGGGTTGATGGGAGGTGGCTACGAGGCCGTTGCCGAGTGGCCCCGTGCCCAACCGCATGCCCCACCCCGCTGAATCCCCTGGTCTCGGTCACCCACTCTGCCCTCCTCGGCTGCCCTGCCGCCCTGCCGCCCCTGCTGTCCCCCCGCGGCCCCACCCGGGATGGTGAGCGACGTCTCCGCCACGTTGGTGGCCACTACGATGAGCCGGCAGCCGGGGGGCTGCTCCGCGAACACGGCGGCCTGGCGGGCCTGCGGGGGCGGGGAGGGGCGTGGCGGTCGGGGAAGATGTAGCGTCAGCGAGAGCGTGCCGGCATCAGGCAGCCTGCCACCGGGGTGCCATGGGGGAGCGGCGGCTGCAACCCACAAAGCCCCGCCCGCCTCTGCGCCGCCTGCCTCGCAGACATGCACGCACCCTGCCCCGCCCCACCTGCGGCAGCATGGCGTACAGCGGCAGCACCACCACGGGGCCCTGCTCCTGGGAGCCAGAGCTGCCAGCGCCTGGCGGGAAGGCAGGCAGCAGGCAGCAGGGCGGGAGGGCGGGAGGGAGGAGCTGTCAGGACGCAGGCGCGCAAGGTGCGACCCTCGTCCCTCGGAACAGCCCGTGCCCTGCGCTGCCAGAGGCCCCTCGCCGCCTCCCTCGCCGCCTCCCTCGCCGCCTCCCCACCCGCCCGCCCCACCCGCTTGCAGCTTGCGGCCGTGCGCCTCCTCGAAGCGCCGCTCCGCCTCTGCAATCTCCTCGGGCGTGAACTGGTCGCCGCCCATGACCACCACCTCCTCCTCGTCCTCGTCGCCCTCCTCGTCCTCGCCGTTGAGCTCCTGCGCGCCAGGGTGCGGTAGGGTGCGCTGGCCAGGCTTGGGTCAACGCACCGACAAGTGGCACAGCCCACCTCCCCGCTGCCCCCTGCGCTAGCGCATCAAGTCGTCGTGTCGTCAAGCGACTCTCGTGACGCGAGGGCTCCATCCACCAGACCCCTCTGCCCCCACCCACTGACCCCGTAGTCGTCCCGCTCCTCCTCATCCGCCCCCATCCGCCGCCGCTCCGCTGCATCGCCCGCCACCTCGGCCGCGTCCGCGCCGCCCCCGCCGCCCAGCCCCTCCAGCAGATCCTCCTCCTCGTCCGCCGCCTCGGCCGCCTCCTTGTCGGGACCGCCGGAGGCCGCCGCTGCCGCGACCGCGCCGCGGCGGCTGCCGGCTGCGGGCGCCGCCGCCGCGGCCGCCTTGTCTCGGGCCTTTTCCTTGGAAGCAAAGAGGCTCCGCAGGCGCCTGCGCGGTGGGTGGGTGCAGCAGAGCGGGTGTGGAGAGTGAAGGGCGTGGCGTGCACCTAGCACTAGCAGAGGGGACGGTGCGTGTGACGGCCGCCAGCCCAGCAGGGGCTCAGCGGACCGCAGCGACGTGGTCGCGGGCCGTGAGGTGGCGGTTCCGGCCGCTGCGTAAGAGCGCAGCCCGTCCCCCGCAAGCCCACCTGCACAGCTGGGCCCCAAGGCTGCGTAGCCCCTCCCGCTCCCTCCCCGCAACCCCACCTGCACAGCTGCTCCACCTCGCGCTGGCCGGTGAGGAATACCAGGATGCCGCCTGGAGGCAGCTCGGCGTGGATGCGGGCCACCTGGCGGCACAGGGGGGTGGGGGAGGAGCGCAGGGGATGGGAGGGATGATGGGGGAGGACTGGCCCGCGCCGGCCCACACGCCCCGTAAACGCCCTGCCGCGGCCGCGGGCGTCACACTGTGTTGACACCGCAGCCGTTAGCCCTGTCTGCCCCGTAGCCCCAGCCCCCGGCCCGCCTCAGCCCACCTTGCGGAAGGCGGCCGACACGTAGTCTCGTAGCTCGGTGCGGCGGCTGAAGTGCACCGTGACCGGGTACTGGCGGGCGGGTACCTGGTGGGGGTGGGCAGGAATGGGGAGGACGGAGAGGGAAAGGGAGCGCGGTGAGCGGGCCAGGAGTGTGGCGGGGCGCTTCTGCATCCAGGCAGCGCCCACTCTGATGCTGCAGCGCCCGCCCGCCCCCGTGCGGCCCGCTCCTGTTTCCCAGGCGACGGGCAGCCCGCTCTCACGTTGATGACGGGCGGCGGCGCCGCGAACAGCCTCTTGTTCTCCGTGAAGTCCGAGGTGCGCAGGGTGGCAGACATGATGATGAGCTTGAGCGGGTACACGGCGGGGCCGGGAGGGGGAGGCCGGCCCGCGGCCAGCGCCTCGCGCCGCGCCTGCCACAGCTTGCGGCGCAGCGGCACCACGCGCGACAGCATGCCTGGACGCAGCGCAGGCGGTGGAGGGCGCGGAGAGCAGGGGCGGTAAAGGGAGCGGGCGGGTTGCGCACGAGCGAGGACCAGGCAGGGCAGCGGCAGGGGATTCGCCGGTGTGGCCGCACCGGCTATGCGGGGGAGGCTGCCCGATGCCCCCAACTCCAACGCCTCCCGCTCTCATCACAATGACCGGCACGGTGCCCGGAAGCCCTTGGTGCCCCCGCTTCCCCCAGCCCCCAGCCCCCTGCCACCGCCACCGCCACCGCCACCGCCCCAGGCCCCACCCACCCAGCAGCAGGTCCGTGTTGAGCGCGCGCTCGTGCGCCTCGTCCACCACCACCGCGCTGTAGCCGCTCAGCGCAAAGTCGTGCTGCAGCTCGCGCAGTAGGATGCCGTCCGTCATGAACTTGAGCGCCGTGGCAGCGCCCACGGAGCGGTCGTAGCGGACCTGGGAGGGGGAGAGGGAAGCGGGAGGTGGGAGGTGGGAGGGATGGGACGGCAAGGCACGAGGGCGGGGCGGGCAGTGAGGCGCGGATGCCTCGGCCGGCAGTCAGAGAGGGCGCCGTGCAGGAGCGCCGGCAGTGCCCGATCGGTAGCATCAGTGGGCCCTGCCAAGGCGGGTCGAGGACCGACGCTCTCCACGGCTGCGCCGGGTTTCGCTTCCCGCACCGGCGCACCTACATGCATCCCTGCTTCGTGTGCACGACCGACGCGCCATCAACCCTGGCTGTGCCGCGTGGGTCGTGCTTACTATTTGTCACCTATTCGTGAACACACGCTCTACCAAGCCCCTCGCTCGCCTGGTAGCCCACGGTCTCCCCGATCTCGCAGCCCAGCTCCGCCGCCACGCGCTGCGCGGTGCTGACGGCTGCCACGCGGCGCGGCTGCGTAATGCCAACCGCGCCCGCCCGCTCGGGGAAGTCGCGGCAGCCGTAGCCCGCCTCTAGCAGGAACTGGGGCACCTGGGGACCGAAGGGGAGGGGGTGAAGGGGAAGCAGGGGAGGGGGCATGCGGGATAGAGCTGGGCGGTGGCGACAGCGTGCATGGCGTCCTTGGGGGCCGCCCCCCTTGCAGCCCTTGCCTGCTCCCTCCCCGCCGCCCTTCCCTGTTGCCCGCCCCTGGCGCCCCCCGCACCTGCGTGGTCTTGCCGCAGCCGGTCTCTCCCGCCAGCACCACCACATCGTGGGCAGCGATGCACTGCGCCCCGGGAGGGGAGGGCAGTGGGAGGGGAAGGGGGCGCAGCAGGAGCGGGGAGGGGCGGGCACTCGGTTACGGGAGGCCCGGGCCCAAAGGCCCATGCACCGCAACACGGGAGACGGAACAGCAGGTGACGAACGGCGCAGGGCCCCCCATCAGCATGATGTCTGCCTCCATGCCGCGGTTCCCGCATCATACACTGCACAGCGTACTTAGCAGACACGATACGTTCACTACCGGCCCATCCCACGGTGCCCCGGCCCCCCACCTCCATGATGTCCGCCTCCATGCCGCTGATGGGCAGCCCCAGCCGCGCCTCCGCCATGGCAGGCGGCCGCTTGACCTCCACCACTCGGTGCGGCCATCCCGCCGCCGCCGCGGCCGCCGCCGCCGCCTGCCGCCGCGCCGCCGCCACCAGCGCGCCGTCGCCCAGCCCCTCGTCCGCCACCGCCGGCACCATGCCGCCCAGCTCCTGCGCCCGGATGCGCTCCGCCTCGCGCTTGGCCGCCAGCATCGCCGCCCGCCGCGCAGCCGCAGGGTCGTCCGGCTGCTGCTGCGGCTCCTCATCGGCGGCGGCGGCCTTGGCGCGCTTCGCGGCCGGCCCCTCCCCATCCTCCTCCTCCTCGCTGCCGCTGTCTGCAGCCGTCGCGGCTGCGGCAGCTTTGGAAGCCGCAGGGACCGGCGCCGGCTTGGGGCCGGGGGCGGCCTCGCCGTCGCTGTCCTCCTCGCTGCCGCTGCCGCCCTCGCTGCCGCTGCTGCCCTCCTGCTCGTCGGCCTCCTCCGCGGGCCGCACCTTACGGCGGCGCAGCAGCTCGCTGTCGCCGCCCTCGGGGACAGCGAGGCCTGCCCGCTGCAGCTGCAGCTCGCGCTTCAGGCGCTGCTTCTTGGTCTCGCGGCAGCCGCGCTGGTGCAGCGGCCGCAGCATCGCCAGGTCGGCGTCGCTGGCGGCGTGTGCGGACAGCGTGGCCAGGACCTGTGCGGGTGTGGAGGTACCGACGAGGGCAGAGGGATGGGGAGATGAATGGTAAGGATGGGGGAGGATGGGAGGCTGAGAGAGGGAGGAGGATGTGTGCGACGGGGCGATATGGCGCACCTGGGAGATGTTCTCACGGCGCTCTTTCTTGAGCTGCACCTGCTTCAGCTTGCGCAGCTGCGACTTGCTGAGCTCCTGCTCGGGCTCCGGCGACGGCTGCGAGCGGGGCCCCTGGGTTCGGAGGGGGTGTTTCCGGAGGCTGCCGTTGGCACGAGGCGGGGGAGGTGCAGCGATAGCCGGCCAGGGTTTCCGCGCGCGACGATTCGCATACCTTCTTCCCCTTGCCCTTCGCGCTGGTAGTGACCAGCTGCAAAGGGTCGATGCCCGACCTGTGCGTCGCCAGCGTAATGTAGTTCGGCATGCGTCGCGAAAGTTGCCCGCTAGCCCGCTAGGTTGCGGCAAATTGCTTACTCTTCATATTGCTGCTTAAGCTCATCGGAAAGCAGGTCGAGCCCGCTGACGGCAGAGCCGCCAGCCTTGTTCTTCAGGCTCTGCTCACTCTTGTGCTTCTGCTGTCGTTTGCTAGTCTTCGTCATGATTGCTCGCTATTGCAGCAGCTGTCGGCAAGCAAGCGCAACTAAGCTTCGGTCGGCATTTGCGCAACTCGATAGACCAGTCGTGCGGCAAAACGAATGCATCAAGCGTATTACATGGGACTTATGCCGCACACATCGCAGAAGTCCGGAGGCGGTTGACCGTTTGCCGCCAGTGTGCCATACCCGCCGCCGCCCGCCGTTGCCTGCCGCCGTCCCGCCGCACCCCCCATCCCCCACAGTTGCCTCTGCATGAGCGATGGGCCTGGCATATGCGAGGCCAGGGGCATGGGGCAGCTAGGGGCCTGGCACATACGTTGCCACATGACAGCATGGTCAAGATGTGGTCTACCCCAGCACCTCCGTCACGTCCCGCAGCAGCCGCTGCTCGCCCACACGCAGCAGCAGCGCGCAACTGAGCGCCGCCGCCGCCTCCGCCGGAGTGCAGCCGCCGCCGTGCCTGCACAACGGGATGCACCAGGGCAGCAGCGGAACACGTTGGGTCAGTTCAGCCAGCAGACACCCGAGGAGCGCCCAGCCCACAGCGCCTTCGCCTCCACAGGCGCCCCACAGCCCCGCCCTCGCAACGCCCGCAGCGCCCCAGGCCTTACCCGGCGTCGCCAGCCGGCGCCTCCGCCAGTGCCGCCGCACCCTCCCCCGCCTTGCGTTTCTTGCCGCCCTTGGCCGCAGCCTTGGCGTTGCCCTTGGCCGCAGCGAGCTGCTGCTGCTGCTCCCCGCCGCCGCCAGCCGCCGCCGCCGCCGCCGCCGCCTCGGGCCCCTGCTCCTGCAGCCGGGCCAGCCGCGCCTCGTCCTGCGCCAGGGAGGCCGGGTAGCGCGCCAGCCGCGCCGCCACCATGGCCGCCAGCAGCCTCCGCATGCCGTCGCTCCACAGACCACCCACGCCGCCGCCGCCGCCGCCTGCGGCCCCGCTGTCCGCGGCCGGCTGCTGCTGCTGCTGCTCCTCGCCAGCGCCCTTGCCGCCCTTGCCGCCCTTGGCCTTGCCGCCCTTGGCCTTGCCAGCCTTGCCAGGCGTGGGCTCCCGCTTGGAGCCGGGCGCGGGGCCGGGCGCAATCTCCACGTCCTCGGGCATGTCGTCCTCCTCGTCGCTATCATCGCTGCTATCGCCGTGGTCGTCCTTGTTGTCGTCCTCGTCGTTATCGTCGTCATCGTCGTCGTTGGCCGCTGCCGCGGCCTTGCCGCCTGGCCCCTTGGCGCGCTTGGCCGGCGCCCCGGCGGCGCCGCCCCGCTGCCGCTTGGCGCCGGCGCCCGCACCCCCGTCCTGGCCCGCAGGCGCCTCCTCCGCTCCCGCCTCCTCCGCCGCGGCGCCACCTCCGGCAGCGCGGCGCTGGCGCTCCCGCTGCCACCATTCGTGGAGGGACGCCACCGCATCCTGCGGCCGCCACTCGCGTGGGGGGGGGATCACCAGCCACGCGCCGCCCTGCTGGTTGCTGCCCTGCCGCTGCTTGCCCTCCCCCGCCCCGTTCCTTGCTGCCGCCGTCAGCCAAGAACTGCCCGGCCCCGCACGCGGCCGCCTCACCTCCAGCGATCCCCAGCCCGCCAGCTCGCCGTCGGTTGCTGCCATGACCCGCAGCGCCACCCACAGCGGCGTGCTGACGTGGCGCGGCGGCAGCAGCAGGAACGGCTCCTCCTCCTCGTTCAGCAGCTCGCTGGGGGTGGGGTGTGCGGTGGGGAGATGGGGTTGGAGTTGAAGTGGGGCGGAAGGCGAACACGCCGCGCGGGGAGGCGGCAGGGCGCCTTGAGGACCCAGCTGCCAACGCAATGCGGCCGCGGGTAGGCCGGTGGGCAGGGCAGGATCCGGCCGCCCCATGGGGCGCCCCGGGCTAGCGGTGGGCGTGGTTGGCCCGCCCCGCACCTGTGCTCCTCCAGGAAGGCCGCCCTCCGCTTCGCCGCCTTGCGCCCCAGCGCCGCCTCCGCCGCCTGCAGCAGCGAGCCCTTGGACAGCAGCACCTGTGGGGGGCCGCGGCAGTGCGGTGCGGTGCGGTCCGGGGCTGCTGGTAGGAGACGGGTACGCGGTGCCGTCATGCTCACGCTGCTGGTGGGAGCAGTGGCGCCGCTGGCAGCAGTGGCGCACGTGCGCTGCACCCCTGCTGGGTCCCGGGTCCCGTACCTCGTCAAAGGCGTTGTACGGCAGCGCGAAGCCGTACTTGTTGACCAGCTCGGCGTTGCCGTGCTCGCCGTACGTGTTGTACACCTCGGCGCCCGCCGCCAGGGGCTGTGCCGCCACGATGTCGAGCAGCTCCACGCCTGGGGTGGCCCGAGGGTGGACAGAGCGCCGGGGGAGCAGCGCCTCGTGTGCCGAGTCCTGGCCCACGGGACCTGCCCTCACGCAGCCGGACCTCGAGCAGCAGCCCCCAACCGCCATGCGCTCCTGCCCCCACCCCTCACTTGGCCCCCACCCCTCAATGCCTCAAACACGCCCCGCCGCACCTCCTCGCTCCAGCGCGCATATGCCAATGTCCAGGTGCAGGTTGCGGCCGCACCGAGCCACAGCCGCCCCGGCCAGCTCGCCCCAGCGCCCCGGCGCGGACGCGCCGCCGCCCGAGCCCGAGCCGCCGTCGGCAGCGGGCTGCTTCCCGGCCTCCGGCTCGGGAGGCGGCGGCGGCGGCGGCGGCCAGGGGTCGTCGCCGTCGTCCCCGGGGTCGTGGTCGAGGTCCACACGCGGTGGGCGCTGGCGGCCGCCGGACCCTTCCTCGCCCTCGTCCTCATCGTCGTCCTCGCCGTCCTCCTCGTCCTCGCCATCGGCGCCACTGTCCTCGCCCTCGCCCTCCTCGCCCTCGCCCTCCTCGCCCTCGCCCTGGTCCGAGCTGCTGTCGCCCTCCTCGCCCTCATCCTCCTCGTCCTCGCCCTCCTGCCCGCGCCGCCGCTTGGCGCCCTGCCGCTGCCGTCGCGCATCTGCGGGTGCGCGTGCGGCAGGGCGTAAGGGGCTCTGCGCCGCCCATGACAAAGCCCACGTGCAGACTGCACCCATCCGCTGTGCGGCAGTGCGGCAGGCGCTCTGCGCCGCCCACGACGCACCCCGCACGCAGACTGGACTGCACCAACCGTGAAACCTCCCCCTCTACCCAATATGTACCCCTCACACCCCAATCACGCGCATCACTGCCGGCAGTTGCACACCGTATCATCCCGCCACCCACCCGCGTGCTCGGCCACCACGAACCCGTCCGCCCAGCCGCCGCCGCCACGGAGGTCCACACGAGCAGCCTGAGCAGCAGTGGGAGGGACCGGCCGTAGGTGACGAGCGGCAACAAGGGCCACGCCCATCTCGCTGCCGCCCTCTTCCGTATCGCTGCCGTACTCGCCCGCTTTCTCGACGTCGCGGCACTCCGCCACTTGGCGTCAATCAGCCTCGGCAGTGGTCGCTTGGTGCTAGCAGGCCTCAGCCCCGCCCAACCGCCCACCGTCGAGGGGCCCTCGTCCCCGCACCCTGCTACCTCACCAAGCGCCACCCCCGCTCCCTCCCTCCCTCCCTCCTTCCCTCCCAACGCTCTCCACACACCTTGTGGTTGAACACGTCCGCCAGCGGCACCAGCGCGTCCCCGTGGTGCTCGTCCACGTAGAAGGCACGCGAGGCCACCCAGCTGGCGGCCACCCTGGGGGCAGGAGGGGGCAGGAGGGGACAGCAAGGGACAGGGGCATGAGTCAGGGGTAGGTGGGCAGGGACAAGGCAGCGAGGGACGGCACGAGGGCGGAGGCAGGGAGGTGCTGACATGGGCGCCGCAAACGGGGGCTGCAGAGGCCGTCGCAGCGCAGGGGCTTTGCCGGCTGCTTAGCCCTGGGCCTTCGCCCTGAGCCCTGAGCCCTGGGCCTGGGCCTGGGCGTGGCTGGGTGCCTGCCCAGGAGCATGGCGTGGATGGTGGCGGTTCAAGGCCAAGAGGCGGGGGCCAGGCAGGGCGCTGCTACCATAGCAGGGGGTGGCCACAGCGGAAGGGGCCACAGCGGGGTCCTGGTCGGGCGCTGCCGGCCGACCCACATGAAGGCCTCCAGCGTCCAGCCCTGCGCCAGCGGGCCCAGGCGCTTGGGGTAGCGGCCCAGCAGCGGCTCCAGCTCCGACTCCCAGTCCGCAGCCATGGCCGCCCTGGGGGAGCCGACGGCAGCGGGGAGCGAACGGCAGCGGTTGGCTCCGCGCCGCGGCTTATCCGCCGTGTGGGGCTTGGCCCTAGCTGGGCGGCAGCCCTCGGGCGCAACCAGGGGCCTGCCCAGCAGCGGGCCGCACTAACAGCATGCGACATGCAGCAGCCCGGCTTGCAAGAGCTAACGCCTTGCGTGGCAGCCCCTTCCCGCCTCCCCGGCCTGCTCAGTGGCGGCGGCGGAGTGCCGCACCGGTCGGCCGCCGCCTTGGCCTCCAGGTCAGTGCCCCGCAGCTCCGCCAGCTGGGCGCCGCTCCAGAACACGGGTAGGGACTCGCGAGGCGGCAGGCTGGACAGATAGCCGTGCCTGGGGGCGGCGGGGGCGGCGGGGGCGGTGTGGGGAAGAGGAGAAGGGAGGGCGGGCTCGGCGGCGCGTGCGGGCTGCGGGGCGGGCCCTTGGCTGCTGGCGGCGGGCGGTCTTCGCGTGCTGCTTGGGACAGTGCGCTGCTCACCACTGTATTGCAGCCATGGTATGCGTGCCTTGCAACACCGCCCCCCTCGGGCGGGCCCAGGGCGGCGCAGCTCACCACTTGCTCTTGGGGCCGCGGGCCGCCTCGTACATGACCCCCGCCACCAGCGCCAGGCCGCCGCCCAGGCGCTCCGCCTTGAGGATGTCGTACAGCCCGCTGTTGGGCGCCGACAGCACGGCGCCTCGCGGCAGCGTGGCTAGCACGTGGCCGGCGGGCACATCCTTCACCGCGCGAATGAGCCACGGAGCGTCTGGCGGCGCTTCCGTGCCGGCATCGCCGGGTGCTGAGCCTTCCTGGCGAAGCGTGATGACGGATGTGTCCCATGATATGCCGGCTCGACGCATCCACGCCTCAAAGCTCGCCAACGACGAGCGCTCAGGCTGCACTCGGGCGCTTGCGGCGCCTTCGTCGGGCGCATCTTTGGCTCGTGACTTGTCCGTAGCTGTACAAGCCTTATCAAATGTATTTTTACGCTTCATTGTGGAAGAGCTCGTGTTGGCTGCGTTCACAGCGTTGTGGACGCCGACATGGGCGCTGACAATGGTAAGACTATGACTTGCCTTGTGTTTGAAAGAACGAGGCCCACTTGATAAAAGCACCGTGCGGTGCGTGTCTTAGGGTTGCAGTGTTCCGGATTGAGCAAGGGTTACGGCACAAACCCAAGAGATAGCGTAGGCGGCCCCTTAACCCACGCTGGCGCCCCCGACGGGGGCCTGGGGACTTGTCAAGGACCGACATGGTCGGGGAGCATAGAAGGCACCCTGATACGCCACTTCGTAAACATGCTGCAAGCGGCCTGCTGGTCGGTTGGTAGGCAGGGCCAGCTGGGCGGTGCCTGACTGCCAGGATGCGAAAGGGTGCAAGCGCAGCTAAGCATGCAGCGTTGATTGGATAAATGCGAAGCCAGTACACGGTCGCATTACAAGCGTTGCCGCACATCGGCGTACTCGCAAGATTTGCTGGGGCTCCAAGCGGCGCTCGTGTTCTGGCCTGCCCGGCCGCTGACGGATCGCAGACCCCACCGACATCAGCGCACGCAACCTCACGCCCCACCGCCCTCTAACACAGCAGATTCCACCACCTCGCTCGACCTCACCGCCCTCACCGCCCTCACCCCTCGCCACCCTCACCGCGCTCACCGGCCCCTCGCCCGTGTCGCCCCCGCCGCCCAGTCGGCCGTCAGCTCCTCCCCCGCCGCCACATGCCGCCCCGCAAACAGCGCCACGTGGTACAGCAGCGGACTGCGGCACCGCCCCGCCAGCACCGGCTGGGCCACCAGCGCAGGGCCGGGGCCGCCACCGCCGCCACGGGGCGGGCCGTACTGCCGCACGAACCGCGCCACGTTGCCCTCCGCGCGGCAGTCCAGCGCCAGCATCCCCGCCACCGGCCGAACGGAGGGCTCGGGCCCAGCAGCCTCCTCCGCACTGCCGCTGCCAGCCGGCGCCGCGGGCGAGCCGCCGCCGCCTCCGCCTCCGCCTGGGTCCGCCGCTGCTGCCAGCGGGTCGCGGGCGCCCGTGTGCAGCGGCAGCGCGTGCGATAGGGGGTTGGGCGGCAGCTGCCACAGCCGCACGTGGGGAGGCACCTTGCTCAGAGCCCACATCGCTCTGCTTACTCTTACACTCAGAGCCCACATCGCTCTGCTTGCCGGCCACCGGTGCCCGCTTCCTAGTTGCCCAGCTGCCGGGCGGCCTGGCGGCCTGCCAAGTGCGGCCGCGCTGCTCGCGCCCGCTGCCCGCCGCCCGCTCACGGCGCCCGCGGCGGGCGCGCCATGAGGACGAGGCGGCACACGAGGTCGGGCTGCGAGGGCAGCTCCCACTGCTTGGTCTCCAGCACCTGGAAGCCGTGCCTGGGGGCGGGGGCGGCGGAGTGCGTTGGGGACGGGGCCACGGGCGATGAACAGAACACAAATACACACGATGTGCACAGTGACCGGCGCAGTGGCAGGTGCCGTTAGGCAGACAGTAGCGCGGCTCCCCTGGGGACCCGCCTGCTGGCATGCCCCTGCCGACCCGACATGCCGTACGTCGCGGCCCCTCATGCCGTACTGTCGCACCTGCTGTACAGCCGTACATTGTCGTCGTTCGTGGCCTCCAGGTAGCACCACCGGCCTCCAGCGTCGGCCCTGCGGCGGGCGGCGCGGGCGACGCGGCATAGGGCGTCGCGGCATGGGGTGTCGCGGCATGGGGTGTCGCGGCATGGGGTGTCGCGGCATGGGGTGTCGCGACATGGGGCGTCGCGGCATGGGGTGTCGCGGCTGGGAGGCGGCATGCATCAGGGCCGCCCTCTCGCCCGCACGTGTGCCAGGGGCCGCCCTTCCGCTCCCCATTCCCCCTGCACGGCCCCTGCACGGCCCCCTGCTGCCCTGCCCGCCTGCCTGCCTGGCCCCCGTCGCTCACTTTGCGGTGAAGTGGCTCAGCAGCCGCGAGCCCAGCCCCTTGCCGCGCCACTCTGGCGCCGTGCCCAGGAAGGCGATGTACTCGAACGGGCCGCGCGCCTGATGCCAGGTAGAGCAGGGCAGCGCAGCGCGGGGCGGCAGGCGGCAGGCGGAGCAGCTGGGCGAGGGCTTGAGACACGGCCCGGCGCGCTGCTCTGGAGCCAGGGCAGGCGGCTCGGGCGGCGTGGCGGAGGGCGAGGGAGCCGACAGCCGAGTCCCTGTCCTCCCATGCAACCTGAAGGACTAGCAGACCAGTTCGCTCTCTCCTCCCCGCCCCTGCGCTCCGCCCGTCCACCAACCACCCCGCTCTCCCCACCTTGTAGAACTCGTCCTTCTTGGTGCCCAGGTACGACAGCAGCTCGTCACGGGGAGGGCCCGCCTCAGGGCGCGAGCCCACCGACAGGTCGATGATGCCGGGCGGCTCGGGCGCGTCGTCGGGGGCTGCGACGAGGGGCGGCAGGGACGGCGAGGTGGCGCGAGCACATGGGGCGCAGCGGGGTGGCGGGGTGGCGAAGGGCGCAGCAGGGCCCCAAGGCAGGGCCACCAGGGAGGGCCCCAAGGGAGGGCCACCAGGGAGGGCCCCAAGGGAGGGCCACCAGGGAGGGTCGCAAGGGAGGGCCACCAGGGAGGGCCCCAAGGGAGGGCCACCAGGGAGGGTCGCAAGGGAGGGCCACCAGGGAGGGTCGCAAGGCAGGGCCACCAGGGAGGGCCCCAAGGGAGGGCCACCAGGGAGGGCCCCAAGGGAGGGCCACCAGGGAGGGCCCCAAGGAAGGGCCACCAGGGAGGGTCGCAAGGGAGGGCCACCAGGGAGGGTCGCAAGGGATGGCCACCAGGGAGGGTCGCAAGGGAAGGCCACCAGGGAGGGT
>BDDC01002174.1:0-10518 GCA_001662425.1 Chlamydomonas sphaeroides | reverse complement strand
CCCGGGGGGGGGGGGGGGGCAGGCAGGGGGGCAGGCAGGGAGGGAGGGGGGCAGGGGGGCAGGCAGGAAGGGGGGCAGGGAGGGGGGGCAGGGGGGCAGGGGGGCAGGCAGGGAGGGGCAGGAAGGCCCAAACCGCACGGTCAACGGTCGCCGCCCGCTTGCTCGTGGGGCGGCTCATGGGAGAGCGGGTCATTGGCATTGCGCTGGCCCATGGAGTGCGGCGCCGACTAGGGGGCCGGCGAGCGCTGTTCCTGGCCTCCGCGCCCCGCCCCTGCAAGGCAGCGGGCGGGCGCCCTCCTCACGCCCCCGCTGACGCACCCGTATGGGCTGGCTGCGGGCCGCCTCCACGGGCGAGTCGAAGCCGTTGCGCAGCAGCACGAAGGCGGCATCCCAGCGGTAGCTGATGAGCCGGAACCTGCCGGCAGGGGGTGGGGTGGGACAGGTGAGGGCAGACCGGGTGAGCGCGACAGGGCGCGGGCAGGGCTCGCAAGCGGCGGGGCGAAACGCGAGGCTGCCCTGGGGCTGGGCCAGAGGACGAGGGGCCCCGCACGAGGGGCCCTGCAGCCCTCGCTATGGGCACCTCGGCGGGACCGCCCGCCCGACCTGGTCAACCCAGTCGCGCCAGCCTTAGCCCTAGCCCCAGCCCCAGGCTCTACACCAGCACCCCATGCACCGGGGCAACACAGCCCTACAGTACTCCCTCACTGCCTTGCAGCCCACTGCCCTTTCCCCTCCGTGGGGGCCCCCAGCCCGCGGTCGCCCGTGCGGCGGCCACCTGAGGCTTCCGGAGCCCGTCTCGATGTGGGCCGGGTCGGAGGCGCAAAACTTGTACTTGGCGGGCGCCGTGACCGCCAGGTCGGCGTCCGCGGGCACCACCAGCGCGATCCAGTCGTCGTATCTACATCGCACGGCAGCGGTCACGGGAGGCGCCGTACGCCGATCAGCCTGGGCAGGTAGTGGCGGTTGGCCTCGGCGGATACGTGTAGGAGATGTGGGCGTTGCCTCTTGTCTTGCTGGCAGACTCGCGCCGCTATGCGAATGTTCTGGAGCTGCAGCGTGCTAGCAGCGCAGTCAAGCCTGTCGTACCGCGGATCGGTCACGCCGGACCAGGAGAGCGTAAACCACTCGCCGGTGCCGTTGGCCAGGGTGAGGCGGTCGGGCGTGAGCGTGATGCCGGGCTGGAGAAGGGGGGAAAGGGGTAGGGAGGGAGGGTGCAGTGCAGGGTTTCATGTGCCGTGGGCGCGCTGGCTCAAGCCCGCTAGGCTTGGCAGCACGGGGAGATGGGCGCGGAGGCCGTTTCTCCGTTTCTCTAGTCTCCAGACGGTTGCCGGGCTGGGAGGAGGGATGGAAAAGCAGGTTGTGAGGGGCAAGGCGATGGGCAACTGCAGACAGCAGCGTCAAGATGTTCTGGACGAGGAGGGGAGGGGATGGAACGGGGAGGCGGACGGAGGGCAGCGTTTCAGGGGGCCCCCGAGACCCGCACCTCGAGCCGGACGGTGGTCGCCGGTGCCCGGACACGCTCCAGGGGCTGGTGCAGGCCCCGGACGGAAAGCCGGGGGTCCGAGAGGGCAGCCGCATAGCTAGAGGCAGTGAAGCCAGCGGTTGAAGCGCTGGTGGAGCTGCGGGCAGCGGCGCCCAGCCCCGCCCGAGTGGCGGAATAGGTGGACGCGGCCAGGGCAGGGGCGGCCCACGCGGCGAGCGCCAGCACCAGGGCCGTCAGCGCCTTGCGGCGCGTTGCCATCGCGGAGCAGCGGGCTCGTGCAGAGCGGCTGCTCGGGTTGCGCAAGTGCGCGAGGACTTGTCGTTGTCGATGCGGGGATTGCCGCGACCAACAAGGTTTTGTTGAGTAGCACGACTGCCGCTGCAGCTTTGCAAGTCAGTAGAAATGGTGGAGGTATTTCGTTAGGAGGTCAGGCGCATGAAGTTGTCAGGTCAGGCCATAACTACATCGTGCCGCTCCGAACCCCAGCGCGCCTCTCCCCCTCTAGCCCCTCACGCATACTTTGCACCTGCAAGCTGTGCCGCATTACCCTAAACTACACCCCTTACTCTTAGGTCTTTTCGTCAACAGCAGGGCACAATGCAGGTCGCTGCGGGGTCAGACGGCATCCAGAAGCTGCTCGCAGCGGAGGCTGAGGCGCAGCGCATTGTTGGAGAGGCTCGCAAGGGTGAGGGCATGGTTCCTCGTCATCGTGCGGCGTGTGGACGCTGGATTGACGCTGGATTGTGCTCGCAGCCAAGGGCGACCGCCTGCGCCAGGCCAAGGCCGAGGCGGAGAAGGAGATTGCTGCGTACCGCGCTGAGCGTGAGGGCGCGTACCAGAAGAAGATTGCTGAGGCGAGTTGGCCTTGGGTGGTCGGAGCAAATTCGCATACCATCACAGCAGGACCGGCTGGTCTAACCAGTTGACCGGTGTGCTACGCATGCGCGCCGCACATGCAGGGCTCCACCGGGTCGCAGGCGACCTTCCAGCGGTTGCAGCAGGAGACGGCCCTTGCGGTGCAGAAGATCCAGTCGGACGTCCGCGCCAAGAAGGGCGAGGTGGGATACTGTGCCCGGGGAGGCTGTCTCACGTGGCAGCAGCGGCAGGCGGCACCTAGGGCTAACATGCAGGGGACCGTGCGGAGGGGGAGGGTTCGTCAAGCGCCTGCGTGCCCACCGCGCGAAGCCTAGGCCCCTTGGCCGCATGGACTGCACTAGTGGCCTCATGCACCAGTCACGAGCAGGACGAACCGCTCTTGGGGTCACAACTGTTGTCGACAGGCAGAGTCGGAAGAGCTGACTCTTCGCCCCCCTTCCCGTAGGTCCTGGACATGCTCATGAACTACGTTACCACCGTCAAGTTCTGAGCGGAATGCTGTTGGACTTTGGACTGATGGATGTATGGGCTGGGCTGGAGGACGCTGGTGGCCCCCATCTGGCGCGGTGTCCGGCCGGCGCGCTGTTGCGCGCAGGCGCATGGACACGGAACACGGGCGGACTGACGAAAGGGTGGTAGACTTCCTGCTCACCGCTGCTATGTGTTGGCGCAGGCGTCGAACAGCATACTTGACGCGGTTGCGGCCGGCTGGACCTGACTAGGGATTAGGGGAGCTCCCCTGCTTTTGACGGAGTGCGCGTGCCGGGATGGGCTTGGGGGATGCACGGATAACTGCGAGAAGTACTGTGGGTTTGGCGAGCGGACGGTCAGAGCAGCCGGGGGGAGGCCTGGACTACGTCGGGGGGCTTGCTGGAGGGCGCACCTGCCTGCGGGTTCCTGTACGGGACGTTTGCCCATGCCGATTGCCGGTGGCCTTCGCGTCGGCTGGTAACACGTTTTCCTACAAATCGGTTACACCTATTCCGCTCAACTCAGCTTAACC
The DNA here is from genome assembly GCA_001662425.1 of Chlamydomonas sphaeroides. Classification (NCBI taxonomy): domain Eukaryota; kingdom Viridiplantae; phylum Chlorophyta; class Chlorophyceae; order Chlamydomonadales; family Chlamydomonadaceae; genus Chlamydomonas; species Chlamydomonas sphaeroides. The sequence goes on along the minus strand of BDDC01002174.1, from coordinate 7,156 downwards.
TCACACGCACGCCCACGCAAAGCTTACTCCACATTTGGCATCCCTTCCACACGCGCGAGCTTCGGAGCTTATACCTATATCTCATTTCACTCGCACGCTCCACGCCAGCCAACGCAGCTCAGGGAGCTTGGAGCTGTAGCCAGCTTATTATAAATACCGTAAGCGTTCAGGCCACCTTCCTCTCGCCGACCTCCGCTTCGAGAGGCCGCCCTGGTCTGGGTATCCAGCCACGATAGTTCCCTCGGCGTAACGCAAGGCCGTATGGCCCCCGTCGCGGTAGCTTCCCCGTCTCGGGGTCGCATGCCAGCGCCGCCCGACTCGCGCGGAGACGCCGCAGTGACTCGCGGCGCGCTTGCTGGGGCAATGGGCGCGTCGCCCTTCTGCGTACTGGCGACCGAGCCACACCTGTCGACAAGCACGCCGGTCGGGTCCACGACACGGTCATCCCCCAGCCGCCCCGGTCAATCAGGGTTATCCCTGCGCCGCGCGAACTCGTCCGGCACTCGGCTCGCAAGCCGAGCAGCCACCTCAGGCGCAGCGCAACCTGCGCAAGCGGCCCGCCCCCGCGTCAGATGTGTCCTCCGCACGGCCGGCATCGCCCTCCTGGCCATCCAGCTCGTCGTTGCCGTGTTGCTACTATCGCGGCCATCCTTCCGCCGCTCCGCGTCCGACCGAGCCCACACGCTCAGCATGCATGCCGCCGCCGCCGGCTGGTCGCCGCAGCAGCTGCTGTCCCACCTGCCAATCGGCGGAACGGCCAAGGTTGCTGCTGCGGCCGGCAACGCCGCGGCCAGCCGGCGCAAGACCATGTGGCCGGACGCCGAGGAGCTCGCCCGCATCCAGCGGACCAAGCCGCTCGATAACACAGCGGCAACGCCCAAGGCGACGGCCACGACCACGACGTCAACGACGACGGCGGCGGAAGCGGCACAGTCAACGACGGCCAAGGATGTGGGTCGGGCCGAGGCCAAACCCAAGGCCGAGGCCGTGACTGCGCAGCCCGTGCGCCTCGCAAGCACTGCGACGGCCGTCGGCGCCAGCGTGAAGGCCGCGACCGAGGCGGCAAACAAGCCCGCCGCCGCGGCGGCGGCGACTACCGCGGTCAAGCCCGCCATCACGCCCACCGTGGCGGAGTCAAAATCGACTGCCACCGCCACCGCCACCAACGCCGACACGGCCGGGACCGCCGCTGCCAAGCCGCGGTCTACTGGCACCACCAAGGCGCAGGCGCAGGTGGCGTACCCGCCCTTCACGGTGCCGGTGGTGCCGTACGCCGGCCGCGTCGCCAACCCGCCGCCCATCACCGGCGTCGTGTTCTACGGCCGGTGAGCCCCAGGGGCTTGGCAGGGGTAGCGGGCGCCGTGGGGGCCGCCGGGTGACTGTTCGCTGCCATGTGCTCGCTAGGGATGTGCAGGGGCCGTCGGCCGTGGGTCTGCAACCTGACCCACATTCGAGCGCCCGACCCACATGCCCCCTCTACCGCTCCCCCCAGCCGCTCGCGCGTCCGCATCCTGGACTGCTACCTGCAGCGCAACCTGGTGCGCCACGGGGGCCTGCTGGCCAATGTGGCCTTCGTGACCGCCACCTGGGACCCAGCGGACCTGGCCTTCCTGGACAGCCTGCTGGTGCTGAGGGCGCCCGACTACAGGCAAGAGCGGCGAGCAGCCAGCGGAGGGGAAGGGTCGGGCGCGGGGGCCGCAGCTGGCCTCGACTGGGTTGTGAATACCAAAGTGAAAGCGTGACAGGTGCTCACGCCTCCCGCCGCCCTGCCTGCACCCCGCTGCCACCCCACCGCCCGCGCAGGAAGGTGATCCCCGAGCGCCTGGACAAGGGCTACACGGGCCACTACGCCTGGATGGACCCCGCCACCATGTACGTCAAGATCGATGACGACGTGGTGTACATCGCCGACCACGCCATCGACCACATGCTGGCTGCGCACAACCTGGTGAGGCTCGTGGCAGCGGGAGGCAGGGGCGGGTGTAGCACCGCGGTGGCAGGGTGGCAGCAAGTCTGGTGCGCTGGAAGGCTGAGCGAGCGCTCGTGGCTGCCCTACTGACCACTGTGTTTCCTGTCCGTCCACGTCCCGCCCCGGCGCTGCAGCACCGCTACCACCTCATCTCGGCCAACGTGGTAAACCACCAGCCCCTGGAGCTGCCGCACAGCCAGAGCGGCGCGCACACGCTGTACGAGCAGACCCGCGCCGGCGACAAGACCAGCTGGGCGCCCGTGATGCGGCCCGCGGGCAGCGCCGCGGCGGCGGCAGCGGCGGGCGCGGTCCGCGGGCTCACGCCGGCGGAGGGCGGCGCGGCGGCGGCGGCTCCGCTGGTGCCGGTGCCGTTTATGGACAACGGCTGGGATGTGTGGGGAAACTGGACAAAGGTGGGGGCGGGGCGGGTGGGCGGGTGAGGGAAGGCGGGGTCCGTGACTGGCAGGGACGGGTTGCGGCGTGAGGGAAGGTTGGGGAGGTTGTAGCGGGAGGGAGGCGCCCTGTGGCGCGCGCTTGGGCATGGGCTTCGGGGCGGCGTTAGCTTCCAGCTGTTTCAACCTTATGCCACCACTCCCCCTTCCCCCTCAGGCCGCCTCCGTGCACTACTCGTTCCTGGCCAACGCCGCCGCCAACCGGCTGTCCGCGTACGAGTTCCCCAAGGGCGAGGAGCTGTGGGACTTCAACAAGCACTTTGGCTACACGCGCTGGCGCATCAACATGTTTATGTTCAAGGGTGCGTGGCTGACTGGCCGGCACCGGGGCCAGCGCGGCGGAGCCGGGGACTCGCATGAACGAGCTGCCGCGCCGCGGGCCGATGTACCGTACCACAGCACACGCCATCGTAGCTTCACGCCTTCCTTCCCCCGCGTTCCCTGCCGCCCCGCCCCCAGGGTCCACCATTGACGTGCACGTGTACAACATGTCGTCCACGGTAGGCACCTACCCCGGCGACGACGAGGACTACATCACGCGCATCCTGCCGCAGCAGCTCAACCGCACCAGCGCCGCCGTCAGCAAGGCGCTTGCGGTGCACTTCTCGTTCTACCCGCAGAAGGGCGGCCTGGAGAACAACACGGACCTGCTGGACAGGTGCGTTTCGGCTTTGTCGCTGCTGGCTTTTCGTGTGTCTTGTAATTTGGTGCGTGCATAGCGCGGATCACGACGCCCAGGGTGCCGTTCCATCTGGCCCTGGCGCCTTGCTCATCCCGGCCCTGCCCTGCTCGCCCTTGCGTGCCTAGGTACGCGCTGCTGGCGGAGCGCACCTGCGGCCGCCTGCTGCCAAAGTGAATCAGCGGGGACCCGCAGCGCAGCCCGGACAGGCCGGGCTGCTGTGTGGCATGGGGGAGGGGGGCATGAGTGAGGGCAGAGCAGCAGTGCGCGCCGCAGAGGCGCGACAGCAGCTGCCGCCGGCCAGCGGGAAACCAACATGAGGTGGACATGAGGCACGGGTGTCCCCATGCCAGCCGCTGTGAGCGGCTGCAATAAAAATCGTGCGCGCGCTCAGGGCGCAAGACTGCCTGTAGGGCTGCGGCTTAGGTGGGGGAGGGGTAGTGCAGGCGCAGCGAGCAAGTGCCAGGAGCGTGCAACGACATGGACTAACGCGCTGGCTGTGTCCGGATGGAGGAGGTAGGGGCTTGGGTATGGGTAGAAGGCGCGTGTCGGATGGCGGACGCGTGGTCCCAGGCGCGGGGCCGCATTGGCCGGCCGCCGCCTCATGCGGCGCAGGGATGGTGCATGCATCGCTTGGGCCCAAACCGGTGCCGTACGGATCTATCTCTTGGCGCTTTCGCTCTTGGTCTTGCTTGCCTGCCATTCATGGTCCTTTGTCCATGCTTGATTCGAGTTGATGAGAGCTCTTGTTATGTATTGTCGTGTGTGTCATGCATGACGTATGTGCCCATCTGACGGCCTTGGGACTCGCGCAACTGTGTCTCCCAAGCCGCGCCGGCGATGTCTTACAGACCTAGCGAAGCGAGCACCTAGGCCCGAGAGCGGCGTCTCGTCTCTTGCCTCCCTGCGCAAGCGTAAACGTGGCCCTTGGAATGGCATGGACGCACGAGCGAGTGTATGTGTGGGATTGGAGGTGGCGATGCGGGTTCCGATGCTGCTCAGTGCACGAGGGTGCTTCGTGTTCCCGCTTCTTGTCCGAGTAAGTGGAGGTGATGGAAACCCACTGAATGTAAGACCTGGCCGAGAAGTCAGGGGACGGCCGGCGCATATCAAAGCTTCTTCCAAGAGCGTGCTCGCCGGTTCCCTCCATACTTGATTAGATCCTGCACACACAGCCGGTGCGGTCGCGGCCCTGTACGGCGCCCGCAGGGAAGCCTGCTTGCCCGTAGTCCCCGCTTCGCGAAACAGAGCACGGATATAGAAACGCAATCCCAGTATGCCACACAAGAAAGAACCACGGCGCTCGCACTAAGAACGTGTTGAGCATTATTGCACCCTCGCTAGTCCACGCGCACGCGCCACCACGCCTTTGGGCCGCCTCCACCCATGCACAGCACGCGCACGGCACGGGCGTCACCCCAACACCACCCTGGTGTGGCGCCTCAAAGCAGGGAGCAGCAACCTAGCGCAAGGCCAGCCGGGCTTTGCACGCCCACTCGTCTGTCCCGGCTCGAGGTTTGTTGTTGCTGCCTGCTGGCGACGGGGCCAGCGGCTCGCCGCACCCCAGCGGAGTATCACAGTAACCGACACCCCCGCCCACACACACATTTACTTATTTCTGAACACACATTCGCGCGGCTCACGGGTCCCATAATTAAAACCTCCGCCATGCGCTACTTTGCCATGGTGCCCAAAATGCGTCACGTCCAAAGAAAGCGAAAGTACAGGAAATAAGGCAGAAGGCAGCACGGTATTCGGCGCTCGCGCGCCAAGAAAACCGGCCCCTGGAAGCAGTCATCCATCGCGTTCCATTGGGCACCCCCGAGTTTGCGACCTCACTGCATGAGGTCGGGCCCCCCAGCCGCCCCAACGAGGGCAGCGCTCCCCATTCAGGGCGCTGGCTTGCACTTGCACTGCTCCCGCGCCTCACGCCTTCATGCACGCCGCCCCCGCCAGCACCCCACGCCCAGCTGTGCCCACTGCACCCACCATGTGCAGCTGCCCCGCCAGCAGCTCCTGCCACCGCCTCACACATCCTGCTTCGGCGTCGCCGCTGGCACCGGCGCCGCCAGCGGCTCGGCCGGCGCGGCCGCTGCGTTGGCGGCCGCCGCGGCGTCGAAGACGCGTGACTTACCGAGCAGCCTTGCGTCGGCGTCGGCTCGGGCGGCGGGCGAGGCGGGCAGGTAGGGCGGCTCCGTGCCCCGAGGCAGGTCGGCCTGGGGGGCATGTCGCATGTTGTGGCTGGCGGTTGGCAGGGGACCGGAGCGCATGCTGCACGGCACGGGCTGGGGCCTGCTGGCAGGAGGGCAGGGCGCGCCGCGAGAGGCGCCCGGCGGCTGCACGGCGCGAGCCGCCGCCCCGCGCGCCACGCCGCCTGCTGCCCTGGCGGGTGGCGGCCCCGGCCCCACCAAGCTGCACTGGACGTTGCGGCCCCAGCTGCCAAGCCGTCGCGAAGCTGCGCCAGCCCCATCGACCCCCGGCCCAGGCGTGCCAGGCGCGTCCAGCAGCCTGGCCATCGCGGTGCGGGTTACGGCCCTCGGGTTGCGCACTCGCCTGCAGGCTCCATGCCAGGGTGTCGAGCGCGTTGCGCAGGTCCCACAGCCGCCCCTCGAGCGGCTTCAGCTCCGGATTCCAGCTTCGCAGCACCCGATGCTGCTCGTCCAGCTGCGCCGCCGTACGTCCGTACGTATCGCCGTACAGCAGACACGCAGCACGACCGGGCCAACAGCGGAGGGAGGGGCCGGGAGGATGGGGTCACGCGAAGGCGCCAGGGCGGTGGCGGGCAGCCAGTCTGACTACCGGTACGAGCCGGCAGCACGCTTGCAGCAATCCAGGCAAGCCCCATGCTGCGCCCGAATGGCACACACACGTATACCCAGGGCGTGGCGCGCGGGCCGTGCTTACTATATGTTACCCAATCCTGAACATGCGATGGCCGGCCGATCTAGCACACCCGCCAGCCCCCACCTGCTCCAGCTTGCCGGCCACGTCCCCCGAGCGCATCAGCTGCGCCAGGACGCCGTACACGCGCTGCCGTACGAACACGTCGTCGGCGCCGTCGCACCCAGCCCGCGCCGCCGCCAGCGCCGCCTCGGCCGCCGCCAGCATCTCAAAATCCACTGCCCCCGACGACGACGGATGCCGCGGCGGCGGCGGCGGCGAGGCGGCCGCCGGCCAGCTCACAGGCAAGGCGGCGGCGCTGCCGCTAGATGGCGCCGCCGCCAGACGCCGCGACCGGATGACTGCACGCACTGCCCAGTGGAACCGAGCCAGCGGCTCCGCCGGTAGCGGCGGCAGCGCCAGCGGCCGCGCCGGCGCCGCGCCGGCATCGCCCTCCTCATCCAGCAGCGCCGCGGAGCGGGCTGCGGCGGCGAGGGAGACCCTCCCGCTGGGCCGCCCGCGCCTCAGCGCCCCCAGCGCGGCGGCGAAGACGCCCTTGCGCCCTCGCCCGCTGACCGCGATGCTGGCGGCGCCGCCGGCAGGAGACCAGGCGCGGCTGCGCTCAAGCGCCGTGCGGGCGGCGCTTAGCTTGTCCCGGGCGTTCGCCAGCTCGCGCTCCACATCCCCCTCGCACCCCTGGAGCAGGTCCAGCACCTTCTTGAGCACCGTCTCGTGCCTGCCGTACCACGCGGGTCAGGCCGCAGCGGCGGCGTGCGGTTATGGTTGGGTTGTGGTAAGGCACTGGCACCCTGCTCCCTGCGCAACATGGATCGCCCACCGACGCCGACGGACGCGCAACGAACCTAACCGGTGCGCACCCCACCACCCGGGACCCACGTGGCCAGTGCCGTCTTGAGGCCTTGATGCGTGGGGCACACCTGCTTGGCCTGGTCCAGCTGCGGAGCAGGGCAGGGGCGGTAGGGCCGAGGGCGGCGTCACCACTGACACGCCCGCTGTGCGCTCCCAGCTGCGCCGCGCAAGCGCCTTTCCCCTGGCCGCGCCCGCTCCCTCCCTTTCCAGCCCCGTGTCCCCTGCCCAGCCGCACCCTCCCTGCCTCTCCTGCCTTCCCTGCCACCCGCCGGCCCCACGCCGCTTGCAACCCTCCCTCCCTCCCTC
>BDDC01002172.1:722-13516 GCA_001662425.1 Chlamydomonas sphaeroides | reverse complement strand
CCAACCCCAACCCCAACCCCAACCCCAACCCCAACCCCAACCCCAACCCCAACCCCAACCCCAACCCAGCTGCTATTGGCACCGTGCTGGCAGATGGGGCATACGGTAGCTCACCGAATGGGAACTCGAGCTTGTACAGGTTGGCCTCGCAGCACGGGCTGGGCGTGGCGCACGGCACCGTACGGAACGTGAAGCAGTACCGCCGCCCGCCCGGGTACGTCGTGACGCTGGTCAGGTCGGCGCGGTACGGAGAGGCGCGCACGTCTCGCTCGCACTTGCAGTCGGGGAACCTGGGGGAAATGGAGCGTGCGGTGAGGAGGCGGCGGCAGCGGTGAGTGGGCCGTGGGTCCACTCTGCACGTACAACGGGGCTGGGACTGGAGCGGCGCGGGGCTGAGCGAGGAGGCCCGGTGGGAGGGCACACACCGGCGCGGTGGTGCAGGATTGGTCCTACACTCGCCTGGACCCCGCCCGCTGCCACCCGTGGGTTACTCACAGTGGGTTGGGGTTGGCAGACTTGCCCTGACCTGCGGTGGCGGACCGGGGGGGATGGGTTTAACATATTGTGCCGAGACGGTGCAAGCTTGATGTTTCCGTTCTTTAGGGGCACGCAACCCGAAGTAGGGGGGTGGCCGACAGTCGGACACATGCGGACTTGTGTCCGGCAGTGTTCCTGAAAGGGTCCGTGACACGCCGCTCACCCTCAACACCCAGAGCAGTCAAAGCCAGCCAACATGCGACCAGCAGCAGCAGGCGCGCCATGTGTCCAGCACGCCTGTGGTAAAAGAAAGCAACAACGACAGGTAAGCGCGGCTCTCACAGGCACACGCACGTGCTTGTTGCGGTTATAGGTGTGTGGACATCCTCTACGCCGAGAGGTCAGGAGCAACGAAGTTGCTATGCTGTAACTCCCGAAACATCACCAGCCCGTGCCTAGCATGCCTTGCACGGCCATGTACTGAGCTCTGTGTGCATTTACCAGGCATGGCTCAAGCATCGGCGAGGCCGACGATTTCGCATGCACCTCAAGCAGCCCACACTGCGGCTTGTTGCCGTCATTCCCACCTGCTGCTAAAGATATGCGAAGTCACTCCTCTCAGCGACCGACGCGTCCAGAAGCGGAACAACGCTGACGTTACTAGCGGTCTCCGGCCATGGTGCCGCAGTGGTTTTGCAATCACAGCTGCGATTCTATGACTTTGAGAGGATATCAACCAGGCTGGATTAGAGCAAAAGGTCGATGCTGGGCCGGAGATGTTCCTTTGTCGGTCGGTCGATTGTCGTTGCGAGGTGCTAGTTATGCGGAAGGCAAATGTCACATGCCCTCGCGCGTAGTAAGCTCTAACCTGGACTAAGGTAACAGGGCATTGCGGAGTGCGCCGAGGGCTCGAACGCGCGTTGCCGTACACAGTGGCGGGCGTCGCCCGGGTCCGCTACTGGGTACGCAACCCCTGCGACCCATAAATAGTTACGTTCGACGAAAGCCATGCGTACGCGACCCAACGTCCCTCAGCGCGCCCAACGTGCGCCCCCGTGCTGGGCAGCGGCCAAGGCCGCACACTGTGCATGACATCGCCCCTGCTGACAGCCGCCGAGCTGCCGAGCCTTGTGCTGAACGGCTGGAATTTACTTTCCACCAGCTGTAAAAGACCATTATCCTTGCTCGTGCTTAGGCGCGTGGCCGTGCGTGGCGTAACGATAAGGTGCTGGGGTTTTTTGGGCATAGGCCCCGCCGCGCAGCGGCTAGGGGGGGGGTCCCCTCGGGGTGGTTCCGTCCGTCCGTCTCAGGAGGTCTGTCCTGCCTGGTCCGTCTGTAGTCGTACCTCGGCAAACGTAGCTCCACAAAGGACTGGGTGGCGGCAACGCCCCTTTTCTCACCCTGGATGGTTGTCCACCACCTGATCTGGTTATCACGGTTGCTCCTGGCTGTGGCCCCCTGATCACCGGTCGAACCCCGGATTGGACCGCGCATGCCTCTCCGCTACGCTCTTATTCCGTGGCACAGCAGTCTTGGCTGCAGGCTGTTGAGCAGGTGGTTCCCACTGGCCAGCAGCCACGCCATGATGGTGGCCGTTCGTGAGCCGTTCGAGGCCAGGAGGTCGTGTTGAAGCTCAAGCCCATGCCATGCGGCATCCTGCCCCTGTGGCTTCACCTTGCCCCTTGGAGACAAATGCCTCATCTACTCGTCATGAACTTCGCCCCATCTCCTTGTTTACCCCATATCCCCTACTGTTTGCGAAAGCCATACCTGCAATCTACTGGTCTTCTGCGTGCTCTGCCGGGCTTGCCCTCATACTCAGCGGCAGCGAAGGCCGCGGCCGCTGCAAGCGGCCGCGCTCGGCCTCAGCTGGGGGCGTCAAGCGGAGGCGTAGCGGTGTTGGGGGCTGAGTTGGCAGCGAGGGCGGGCCTTTCCCCCTGGCTGTGCATGGCTGGCTGGGCGGCTGCTGTTCCTATAGCGGCCGAAGGCTTGTGCTAGCGCGGGGTTGCGGGGCGGGGTGCCCGCCAATTCTCTGACGCAAGCGTGCCCCGGCCACGTCCGGGTGAAGGGGCCAGGGGTCGCGTCCCATACCAGCCTCGGTACGTATGGCGCTGGTTGTGCGGGTGTTGGGCGCCTGCGTTTCAACATGCCCGGCACGCGCACTCGGCTGCCGCACTCGGCTGCCGGTTTCGTCTACAGACGACCGCGCTGTGTACACAGACGAAGCGGGAGGAGCGGCAGGAACGTTGCCCAGGCAGTACAGATTCAGGCAGATATTTGCGGCTAGGTCCGGCCCGTGGGGAACCAGAAGGGTACAGGGGTTCGCGTGCCCGAGGCCCCTGAAGTAGCCCCGGCGACAACCGCATAATGACCGACGGTATTCATCTGGCCTGGGTGGCCTCTTTTGGGGGCGAGCCATGCACCCATGCGCAGCTGGGACGTGTTTCATCCGAGAGGTCAGTCAGCATGTGCGCACAGCCATCCTCCGGCGCCGCGGGAGCGCGAGTGCGGGCGATGCACATGGCCGGAGGTCTCGGGAGGCGGCTTTGAGCAAGGGGATACAGCTTGCACGCAGTTAACTGCGGGTGTTGGAGATCGGAAGGGAGGGTAGGTGCCAGGCTGCACGGGGATTCGCAGGTAGGACTGCAGATACAGGTTCTTGGCTTTGTCTGGTTTTCTACTGGGGCACCAGAGCCTTCACTGGGGGTTCGTGTCTCGAAGCACGTGTGCGGGGGCTGCCACCAGCTGAGCGCGTGCCCCCCTAGGTGGGCTATGCGGGCGCGGGCGGGGGCCGCAGCTCTCTGCATCTCTGCATTCGGCAGGGACGGGGGACCTGCCCCGCGAGCTAGGCCTGGGTGGCGGGGGCGACTCCTGCGCCAGGGTGCTTGCCGGGGAGGGGCACCGGCCGGCAGGTGTAGATGGGTGGGTGGGTGGGGGCCACCGGCTGCCGCCCGGGCCCCGTGGCACCGGACACGAAGAGATACCTGCCGGACCAGGAGGTGCAGGGTTGTGTGACTCGCCGCAGGAACCGAGGCCCGGCGTGTCGGCTTCACAGGCGCCTGGCAGCTGCTGCAGCCAGGGGAGCCTTACTCTGACTCCACGCTGGGCAGTAGCTGAAAGCCTGGGCGGAGCGGCGCGTGTGTCGACTGCCGAGGGCTGGGTTGCTGGCGGGGGACGGCGGTGTCTGTTGGCAGTCGTCGCCCGTGGCCGCATGGGGTGCCGGCCGCGGGTGGCCCCCGGTGGGGCGAGCCGCTGCGAGGGCGCACCAACAAGCAGCCACCGCGCGGGCTGCCGCCGCATGTGGGGGCAGCGTGTCATGTGCTGGCGCTCGGCGGCCCACTCGCGCTGGGAGGCCCCAACGCGCTGGGCGGCCGCATGCCGCTGCCGCTGGCCGCTGGCCGCGCCATGCGCCGTGCCAAGCGCACTAGGTTCGGCGAGCGGTAGCTGTCATCTGCAAACACGTGTTTCGTTTGCCGCCACCCCCCCGTGTCGCCGTCGGTGGACGCTGCTTGCAGCGCGGCGGCACCCGCGTCGCCCCGTGGCCCTCCCCTCTCGGGCGACGACACGGCGCTCGCCGCTTGCTCCCTGGGCTGGCCGGGGGTTGCGCGGGGGCGCCTCTACATACGCGGCAACAGAGCTGGGCCCAGTCCTCGTGGCTGCCATCGACGCCCGGGTCTTGCAGTGCTCTTCAACTGTAGAACTAGCGTGGAAGACAGTGACATGTCGGCGATGGAGCGCGCTAGGGCAGGCCTGCGCGGGCTGCCAGTACTGGCGGTTGTCATAGTCCCCCACCATGACTTCTACGCTGATTCAACATCGAAGGCGTACGCGCCGTGGGGCGCTGTGCTGCAGCTGCGGCCGCCGACAGGGCCGTGCCGAGCAGTGGGGAAGGCGCCTCTACTGATGAGGTGGATGCCGCACCGCGGGGTGTGGGCCTCAGGGTGTGGGCCTCAGGGTGTGGGCGGCGGCGGCGGCGCCACGGCAGCAGCGGCGGCAGGTGCCCCTCCGGCTGGACGGCCGCCGCCCGCACCCGGGATGCACAGCACCGATGTGGTGGCGAGGCACTAGAGCCCCGTCGCGCGCAGACCGCCTGGCCAGGGCCGTGACTCGTGAGCGTCTACGCTGCCTAGCTGGCACCGCCGTGCCCTGTTGCAGTGCTGCCGATGTGCGAACCAAAGCCCCGGCAATGCACTAGCGGCTCGATCGCGCAGGGGCGATGCGCATGGCATGGCACCGGCCTGGCGTGGGGTCAACCCCGCTGCCCCTGGCGCTTCCTTGTGCCTGCGTTGGTCAAGCAAGCACGCGCAGGGCTAGCCTGTCATCCGACCCCACCCTGGGCACCACGTGATCGACACAGAGGACCTAGCAATCTTACTGATTATGTTACAATGCGGCTCAGCCAGCCAGCAGTCCGCCGCCAAGGCCTTGCAGCGCGTCGTGTCAGCAGCTGTGCCCCGTGAACGCGGAGTCCCTATCCTGGGACCGCGGCGGGGCCATACCCCCCCGCGATACACCCCAAAGTCCAGCGCGCACCGCCCCAGCCAGGACACTCGTCGGCGCCGCCCTGTCTCGCCCCCCGAGCACACGCCACCTAGCCCCAGCCCCGCCCATGGCGGCACAGGGCAGGAGCAGCGCATCCGCCGCCCCACCCGAGCATCCCTGCACCGGCCCGCACGCGGTGCCGGGCCACTGCCGCAGCCGCGTCACTCCCTCATGGCGCCACGGTCCAGCTCCGCCCGCAGCCGCGCCGTGAAGTCGTCGGCCAGGTTCTCGTCCTCCCAGTTGGGCTCCCACAGGGGTTGGGCCTCGTCGTCCTTGGCGGCGTGCCACTCTGCGTCCGGCGTCCGGCGCGGAGCAGGGAGGCGCAGCAGGGAGGCGCAGCTAAGGGCGGGGCTTCGGTTGCGGGCATTGGCCGGAGGCAGGCAGCGCCGCGGCGCGTGGGGAGAGGGAGAGAGAGGGGTGTGCGGTGTAGGGATGGGGAGCGCGGGGCCGTGGGAGGGAGGGGCAGCGGCAGGCCCGCTGCGAGGGCCGGGGAGTGGGGAGGGAGGGGCAGTGGCACGTCCGCCGTGGGAGTTGTCGACTGACGTTTAGGCTCGCAGCCCTGGGCGACGCGCGACAGGGCGACCAGGTCCGCGGCAGAGGGCTGTCCGTTTAACAGTCAAGTAAACACGCCCCGCACGGCACGCCCTGGGTTAATGACGCGTCGGTCGCACGTAGGAGGCAGGGATGCGTCGTGGTGACTGGTGCGGGCCCAGCGCCGCCTCGAAGGAACTCGGTCCCGTGCCCGCCCAGGCCGGTGTGTGAGCTGCGTGGTGCGGTGTGACGGCCGCTAGCCAGCCAGCAAGCCGCGCACCGCCGTGCCGGGGTGCCCTGCCGCAGGAGCGCCGGCTCGGCTCCCGCTGCCCCGGCCGCGCAACCAGGGCCCTCACGCCCGCCCCGAGCGGCACCAGGTGGGGAATGGGGCAGGCTCACGGGCCCCGAGGCGGCCAGGGGTCAGTGCCCTAGTGCGGGACACCAGCAGGCGCGTGTGTGGTGCGTGCTTTACCGTGGGGCAGGCAGCCTAGGCGTGTGTGTGCCGCGCGATTTGTGCTCGTGGACATGGCGGGCCGCAAGCTGCGGTACGGGGGCCACACGAGCCAGGGGCAGGCACGCTGGCGGCCCCCGACATAAGAGACGTCAAACTAACATAAGCGACATCAACATAACATAAGGTGGGCGGAGGTCAGGCCGGGCGGGTGTGATGGATGGGGTAGGAGTCACGGAATAGAGGAGCAACACTCGGCCATTGGAGGAGCGCGGGGTTGCTGCGCCAACTCGGAAGTGCTCGAGACTGGGGTTTCGACCGAACAGTGCGACCCTCGCAATGAGGCTCACCTTCATTGCCAAACTCCTGCGCAGCGGAGACGGGGATAGCAGGGGTTTGTGGTGGGAGGAGAGGAGAGCTTCCGCTCAGCAAGGGGGCCCACCGTGAGACCCCACCCTTGTGGCCCTCAAGCCCGGCCGTGCCCCGCAGGCAACTTGCATCCATAGCTGCATCCCTGGCTACGGGAGCAGCCACGTGCTGCTAGGGCTGCAAGCCTAGGCTAGGTAGGGTCTTACCTCGAAGAGGTCGTCTGCCTCCAGCACGTCCACAGCCGGCTCCGTCTTTGGGACCTCCTTGCTAGTTTCGGGCGCCTTGCCCTCTGACTTCTTGTTGTCCGTCATCCCAGGGGTCAGAAGAGAGGTGGGCAAGTGGCTTCACGAGGTTGCCGCGCAGATCTCAACGGGACGCCACAACGTCAAGTGGTGCGAAATGTCGACAACGCAGTCGAGCTGTAAGCGAGCACTATGTATAATCGCAAGGTAGCGTACAAGCGTGCGCAAGTAAAGACTTGGCCAACGCGTATGACGTCTAGCAAAGCAGGCGAGGTGGGTATCGTGAAATTGGCAAATAGAATGTGCTAGGGTGTTTCGGAATAAATAAAACTAGCACCTTGTTAAGAGCCCCAAACCGTTTCCCCCATCTTGCCATGGCCAAGATGCCATGCTTTCACCTCTGGCCTCACAAGCATTCCATACCGGTATCATTGCTGCTGTTCACCTCCACCGTTACCACTTTGGGACCCCTGCGTTCTGCAAGCAAGCCATGTTCTGGTAACAGCAATTCAGCCTCGAACAACCCAGACGAGCGCAGCCATGTCCTTCCGCAGCATTCGCAGTGGCCAGACGTGCCCAGCACGCTCACGGCGCGCTACACAGACTCGGGCGACGCTGCTTCGGCCTCAAGATGTCTCATCCTCCGCGCCGTCCTCCTCGGCGCCCTCGCCGCGCCCAGCCCTCAAGGGCCGCGAGGTCGAAGACTACGCGATGTGGCGATGCATTGAGGCCCATCAGGCCGGCGCTACCCCCGTCCCGCGAGGCTTTAAGTGGCGCGGCGGAGTCCTTGACCAGGCGTACGAGAAATGCGGGCAGGTGACCAGCGAGTATGCCAAGACCTTCTATCTGGGGACGCAGCTGATGACGCCAGCACAAGCTAAGGCAGTGTGGGCGGTCTACGTCTGGTGCCGGCGAACAGACGAGCTGGTGGACGGCCCCAACGCGTCCAGAATCACTCCCAAGGTAATTCGCAGCATTTTCACGGCTTCCCACCGCATCTGGCCAATTGAGGCCTCACTTGTTGCCGTGCGCAGGCCCTCGACCGCTGGGAGGAGCGGCTAGAGGCCCTGTTCGTTGGGAAGCCCTACGATGAGCTCGACGCGGCGCTCTCGGACACGATATCCAAATTCCCTCTCCACATCCAGCCTTTCCGCGACATGATTGAGGGCATGCGCATGGACCTCGTCAAGTCGCGATATGAGACATTCGATGAGCTCTACGAGTACTGCTACCGCGTGGCCGGCACCGTCGCGCTGATGACGACGCCCATCATGGGCATCGAGCCCGGCTACAAGGTATCAGCTGTCGGAGGCGGGGTGCGGAGGCTGGGCACGCGATGAAACCCTGGGGCCGCTAGACCCCGCACGCCAGCCACGCCGCCCAACGCCGCCGGGCCCCCGCGCTGCAGCGCTGCTGCCGCCGATATCCGCCCGCGCGCCCCCGCCGCCGCGCCCCTGGCCATCTGGCCTCGCTCCCAATCTGCCGCACCTTCCCCCCAGCCACCATCCCTTCTGTGGCGTTGTTTTGGGCAACCGTCCTGCCCCTTATCCGCGGCGTGCATCCTGCTGCGTCTCCCCCGCCCCTTCCCCTATTACCAGCCAGCGCCACCACTCAGCGCTTGCGCACTGGCGCTCGACCCGTCCCCCCCTCCGACCTGCCGCTTGCAGCTCCCGCTCGTTGCCCACCTGGCCCGCTGCTGCGGCCCTCGTCGCCCAGCGCCATCCCCCGTCACGCCCCCCAACGCCCATCCCCGCTCATTCCTCGACGCTGTCACACCCAATGGCACCCTGACCCGGCCACATGCCTGTGCCGCACCCGCCCCGCCCCGCCTCCGCCCATCACCCCCTAGCCCCCTGCTGCCTCGCCCGCCCCACCACCCCGCCCCTGCCACGCCCCTCGCTCCTGCGCAGGGCCCCCTGGAGCCGGTCTACCGGGCCGCCTTGGCGCTGGGCACCGCCAACCAGCTGACCAACATCCTGCGCGACGTGGGCGAGGACGCGTACCAGCGCAACCGCATCTACGTGCCGCTCAACGAGCTGGAGCAGTACGGCATCAGCGAGAAGGAGGTGAGGCGCGCCGGGGGTGGGACTGGGAGGGAGGGAAAGGTAGGGGAGGGGAGGGCAGGGAAAGTTAGTGTGGGTGAGGCGAGGCGAGGCGAGGAGCGGGCATTGGTTTGGACGGATGGCCCCTGGTGTGGGTGCGGCCGAGAGCCTGGGCCTGCCGCCCGCGACAAGCGGTTGGTGGTGGGGGCAGTGGGTGCAGGTGGTGGGGGCAGTGGGTGCAGGGAGGGGCAGTGGGTGCAGCGAGGGGCAGTGGGTGCGGGCAAATTGTGGGGAAGTGGGCAAGTTGCCGAGGGGAGATGCCGAAGGGGATGGGGGCTTGTGCGGGCGCTTGTCGGTCTTTGTCGTGTCTGGGGCACGTGTGGGGGATGGGCGCGACGGCCCTTGACCACGTCCATCGAAAGCAGGCGTCGTAGCCATCGGAGCCGCGGGAGGACCGCACAGCTTGCGGTGCATCCCGGGCTGCGGTGGTGGGCGGCACCGGGCCGACTGCACCCAGGACGCGCGGCGCAGGCCGCAGTTGCGCTGGCGGCGAGGTCTTGCGCATCGTCAACACGCCCCGGCGGCGGCTGCCCCTTCCCCCCTGTGGCGTTCCTGCCAGCTGTGGCGCATCCCCGCCAGCCCTCTGCCCTCTGACCCGCCCTCACCTCGTGCACCGCCCCAACCCCCTCCCCCGCCCCCAGCTGCTCAACGGGCTCCACTCGCCCTCGACGGGCCGCATGGACGACCGGTGGCGGCGCTTCATGGGGCTGCAGATCGACCGCGCGCGGCAGTACTTCGCCGACGCCGAGGCGGGCGTGGACCTCCTGGCGCCGCAGGCCCGCTGGCCCGTCTGGTGCGTGGGGCGGGGCGGGGCAGGGGCGGGGTGGGGTGGGGTGTCCGTGGAGGGCGGGAGGGATGTGGGTTGGGCGCAACTGCAGGCCGTGGCGGAGGGCTGGGGCGCGCGGGAGGCGGGAAGTGCATCGGGGTGGGCTGGGGGCGAGCTGGGGTGTGTGCGTGAGTGGGGCAGCGGGCAGGCCACCGGCACATGTCCGCTCCCCGATCCACGTTGGGTCTCACCTGGTTGACTGTGTGGGAGAGAGGGGCGTCGAAGCGGTGGGTCACGGGCCACCGAGCTGCACCCGCGCCAGCGCGCTGACCTGCCCGCTCCCCCCGCCTGCACAGGTCGGCGCTCATCCTGTACCGCCAGATCCTGGACGCCATCGAGGCCAACGACTACGACAACTTCACCAAGCGCGCCTACGTGCCCAAGTGGAGGAAGATGGTCAGCCTGCCGGTGGCCTACACGCGCGCGCTGCTGCCCGCGCGCATGTGAGGCGGCCGCGACGGAGCCAGAGAGCCCGGGGGTCCCGGCAAACGGCGTCGCCTCCGCTACCCGCGAGGCGGCCGTCAGGCACCGGCCCGGCCCGCGGGGGCGGCCCCACGGGCAGGCGAGGCCGGCGCCGAGTGCCGGAACGCGACGGCGCCCGCCTCGCCTGCCCGCCCGCCCGCTCTTACGGGCCGGCGATGCTTTGCCGGGACTGACGGGGGGTGCGCGTGGAGGGAGGGCGACGGCTGGGGCGTGCCTGCCCTGCGGCCGCCGCCCGCGGTCCGCAGCCGGGGCAACTCCGCGACGGCCCTTGGCCGGGCGGCCGCCCTGCGGTCGCGTGCGGCCGTGACCGGCCGCTGGGCACCCGGCGCTGGCCTATGTACCACTGACCACAGCGGGAGGGCAGCGGCGCACGGCAGGGCGCAGCGCCCCCCGTTCGTGCCGCTGCCTTTCTGCCTGACGACGAGAGGGGACGACAAGAGAAGAGTGAACCGAGAGCCGAGTGAGAGCAGCCGGGGTTGCGTGCTGGTGTGAGAAGCCTGGGGGCGAGAGTAGCGGACTGCGGCGACGCGTTGCGATGCGAGCTACGGGCCCTGAGCTACGGGCCGTGCGACGCCGGCGACCCCGCACGCAGCAAGCAGCAAGCAGCGGCGAGGCAAAGTGATGCGCCTGTGGGGGAATGCGGTTGTGGGGCGCGCTAGCCGCCTTGGCGGCGACGCCTCGGGGCCGCGACCGGCATGCGCTGCCGTAGACCCGAGGGCCCTGGCGTCGCGGTAGTGCGGCCGCATCCATCGGGATGGCCAGCGCCGCGTGTGTGCGCTTGTGTGCCTGTGCGAACGCGTGTGTGTACGAGCCCCCGGGGGGTGCACCCGGGTGCCTGCCAGTGCCGGCGGGGCGTGCTAGGGCGGCGTCCTGCAGCCTGCGGCGTGCGCCGCGGCGGCGGGGGCGACGGCGATGCATAAGGGTGCGCCGCAGGTTGCTTGCGGCGCGAGGGCTGCAAATAAGCGCACTGCAGCACTTCATAGTGGGGGAGGGGGCATGCGGCGGCTGCGGAGGCCGCGGTGAGGCCGGGCGAGGGCTCTTGTGTGGGGCGGCAGCGGCGCGGCGGGTGTGCGCTGGTGTCATGCGGCGAGCAGTAGCTGTGTGTTGCATGGCGGCAGGAGCGCAGGCTGGGCCGCCTGCGACGCCACTGCTGCCAAATTCCAGCCCGCTAACGGCATATTTTGTGGCGGGCGGCGTCGTTGTGTGAGCCACCCCCTTATGCTCAGTGTGAGCCAGGCAGCCGGTAGCGTTTTATGTATGCAGGGCCAGTCGATAGCACAGATGAGGTGTATTCGTCGGTATCGGTCGGTGTGTAACCTTCGGCGCTGACGGCGTTCTGGCCTCTGCTTGAGCCGCGCGCCCGCCTGGTGGAACCACGGCGACAGGCGGCTGCTGCGACAAAGCCGGGCCAGGACCGTGTTGGGCGGTGGGCGGCTGTGGGAGAGACCAGGACTCCTGGGAGAGACGTCTTCCCACATCACACAAGACACAACTTGAAAAGAAGTGCCATCCAGGCATCATGGGATACCTGTTCCTAGACCGCTGCTACAGCGGCCACCGTGGCCCGCCATCTGGGCATGGCTGCGATGGCGGGCCGGGGCCTTTGCTGGCGGCGACAGCAGCGGCGAGCAGAGGCATGGGCGATTGCCGGAGCAGGCACATTGCCCCAACAAGCGCCAGTACGCGAAGGCAGCACGCGGCCAAACCAATGAGAATCCTGTCCCAGCTGCGCATGGGTGCATGGCTCGCCCCCAAAAGAGGCCACCCAGTCCAGACGCAAACAGTCGGTCATTATGCGGTTGTAGCCGGGACTATTTGAGAGGTCTCGGGCACGCTAACCTCCGTGCCCAGGCATGGAACGTCCGGGTGCCGCAAGCATGGAGCTTGGGCCATGGAGCGGGCAGCTATGTCAGACATGGACCGGTTGCCGCACCACCATGCATCCCCCTCGCGTTGCAGTTGCACGCACTGTTGGCCGACGGCACCGGGTCGCCGCACATGTAACACGTTGGCCTCGCCTTGCCTCCGTGTCACGATCGGTGCCAGGAAGGATCGGCGGGCGCCTGTCCGTGACCTGCACGGCGGCCCGGCACCACTCGTGCCCAGGCTGGGGGGTGGGGAATCCCTCCGTGGGTCCACACCCCAGCCCCATGCGACTGCACCACTGCACCTGCCGCCCATGCCTCGCTACGCACGCCAGCAGGCCCCAGCTGTGCCACTGCTGCCACGGCTTGCCAGGCTTCATCCCCTTCTTACCCTCCCAGGGCGCGCAGCACGCACCGCACGGCCAGCCGTACCTCGGCGTTGTTTGGCTCTTGTTGCCTGTGTGTGCCCCGTTTCCACCCTACCCACACAGACGACTTCTCTACTGCACCAACACTTTGGCTGTCGCTGGCGTGGGGCCTAGGAGCGCGGCATGCTGGCATCCTCGCTGGCCTTCACCCTGTGTCGCTGTCACGACCGAACTAGTCGGAAGTGACACAGGCCTGGGCACGGGAGTCACTGGGTTGGAGGGTGGTCGCGTAGCCGGATTCACGGACCAACGCTGTGACGGGACCACAGGAAACGCACTCGGAACGAGTGGCCTGCCGCCTTTACGCCACGGACTCGAAGCCGCTGAAGGCGCGCTGAGCAACGTGGGTACTCTGACTGTAAGCTTCTCCTAGCACTCTAGCAGCTGCAGACTGCGTAGAGGCTCTTCCCGGGGGAACACTGAATTCAGGTGGCTCTAGTTCCTTTGTTTGGCGCTGTGCGTGAAAGAGAGAGAGAGA
>BDDC01002170.1:0-12728 GCA_001662425.1 Chlamydomonas sphaeroides | reverse complement strand
CCCAGGCCCCCCCCCCCCCCCCCCCCCCCCCCCCCCCCCCCGCTGCCCACACGCCCGCAAGCGCCCCTCTGCGCCGCGCCCAGCCCAGGCCAGCCCTCAGCCTGCCGGGGTTTCCCAGGTACCATGAGGCACGCGGCCGCTCCCCCGGCGGCCCTGACTCGACAACCCCACCCTGTCGCCCCCTGCCCCGCCACGCGGCTCACGGTTCTGCGGGTCCGTGTCATGGGTGGTGAGCCAGGCCTCGATGGCGCTCCGCTCGTACGTGAAGCCGGCAGTGGTGGACACGGGGTCGCGCATCAGCAGCTGGGGGGTGAAGAGCCGGTGAGGGCCGGGAACGGGCAGGTGTAGGGGGGCTTGCGGCGCGTGAGTGGGTGCGGGTGGTGTCATGGCTAGGCTGGCATGGGGTTGGGATGGGGCCGCGCAGGGATAGCTGGCGGCGGGGCGGTGCAGCTCGCAGGGGAGGGGCCGAGGCTCGAGGGGTTGACATCCGCATGCAGGCGGAGCGGGTAGAGCCGTCCGGGCTGCGATTGTGAATTCGGCAAGTCGTGCACGAAGAGGGAGGCAAAGGGAGGCAGGGTGCGGACGGGGCTCGGCGCCGTCGGCGTGTTTGCGTTGGCACATCGCATCGGCAGCGGGCGGCGGGTGTGTCGCTGCGCGGCACTGCGATGCGGCTCGAGGCGGTGTGGGCGCCTGCGCCTGCGCGGCGGTTGTCGCTCGAGGCGGCACAACGCGCGGAGCCAGCGGCGGTGCGGCCGCACCTGGGTGATGGGACACAGCAGCGAGCGGGGCAGCGGCGGCCAGCGCCGCTGCATCGGGGCAGCCGCAGGAGCCGCCGTCGACGACCCACTCGCCCCTGCCGCCGCCGCCGCCGCCGCGGTGGCCTCAGGCGCACCGCAGCCGCCGGCCGCGCTGCCATCTTTGGACGGACGGGCTCCCGCCGCCGCGAATGGCGCCGCCACGGCGGCGGCGCCGCCGCCGCTTTCCCGGCCCCGCTCCGGCGTCGTCGGCTGCCTCTGCGGCGGCTCCAGCTCCGGCTGCGACTCCTCCTCTGGCGTCTCGTCCTCCTCCTCGTCCTCTCCCTCCTCCACCTGCTCTTCCCGCTCCACCTCCACCTCCTCCACCTCCACCTCCACCTCCACCTCCGGCTCCGGCTCCTCCACCCGCGGCTGCTCCTCCGGCTGCGTGTCGGTGGGCTGAGTGTCGCAGTAGGTCCGCACCGCCGGGCGCGAGCTGCCGGCCGCCGGCTCGTGCCCGTGGCCCTGCGTCTCGCAGGGAAGCAGCCTGGACCCTGATACCTCGCCCGGCGCCTGCTGCTGCTCCTGCGCCGGCGAGACAGGCGCCTGCGCCGGCTGCGGCTGCGCCTCAGCCACCGGCTCCACCTCCACCACTACCAGCGCCGCCGCAGACCCGGGCCCCGGCGCCTCCGGCCGGCCGGCCGCCAGCGCGCCCGCTTGGCCCTCGCGCAGCGCCTCGCCAAGCTCCTGCGCCGCCGGCAGCTCCCGCTGCTCTGCCGGCTGCTGCTGCTCTGCCGACTGCTGCTGAGGAGGAGGGTGAGGAGGCACCGCCGGCTGCTGCTGCGCCTGCTGCTGCAGCGGGCGGCGCCGCCCCGGCAGGTCGCCGCAGCTCAGCAGCGCGGCCGCCACCCGGTTGGCCGCCGTCACCTCGGCCTCGTCCATCAGCCCGGGCCCGCCCTCCAGCTCGCCGGCCGCCAGCTCAAACAGCTCGTGCGCCAGGGCGGCTCGGAGCTGCGCGGAAGGCGGACAGAACGGGGCAGGGCAGACGACGCTCAAGAAATGCAGCCAGGGCCCCCGCCGCCCTACCGCTCTGGAGCCTGCGCCCAGTCCCCAGCCCAGCAGGCCCTGACCCACATGAGGCTGCTCGATGCACTCGGGCGGTACTCCCTCGCACAGGAAGGCTGACCGCACCGCCGCCGCCGCCGCGACCTCGTCGTCGCCCGCCGCCGCCAGCGCCTGGTGCAGCGCCGCCGCGCGCGCCGCACGGTGCCGCATGGCGCGGAAGCTGGCGCCCGCGAGCTGCTGGGCTGCGTCCGCCACGGCGGCGGCGGCGGCGATGCCGCCGCCGCCGGTGGCCATGGCCTCAGCCAGCCGGCGTAGCACGGACGCCGCCTCCGCCAGGCCCTCCTTGAGGCGCCGGTGCAGAGAGCCTGCAAGGGATGGGGGAGTGTTAGCAGGGATGGAGGGAGGTTAGGGCTGGATAGCGGGTTGCGCGGCGGCAGGTCCGTAGCTGCGGCGAACCCGATGGAGCCTTACGCTGCGGGGGCAGCTGTTGCGCACCTGCAATGAGCAGCACGCCGGCTGCCGAGTGCGCTCCGTTAGCGGCTGCCAGAGCTGCGATGCAGCTGTTCAGGGCGTTGGCCAGCTCCTGCGGCGGGCAGCAGCGGGCCTCTTTCTGCATGGGAGAGAGGTCTGCCCTAGCTGCCTCCCTACCTGTACCCCGCCCCTCCGCGGTGGCCCGTCTTGGGGCCCGGTTGGGCCCTCCCAGGTCCTTTCCCCCTCCCTCGCTCGCACCCGTTCGAGTTCATACGGTATGGCTTTATAGGCCAGCGCTGACTCAACAGCTGCGGAGAGCTGGCGGAACACCCCTGGGTCGCCTTCGCAGCATGGCAGCTCCCGCGACACCTCCGCGAGTCTATGGCAGGCCTCGCGCCACATCGTGGCGTTGTTGTCGTCTGCCACCGGCTATGTGCCTTCCTCCCGGCGTAGGCCGCGTTTACTAGTTTAGCGACCTGCCGACTTCCAAAGCCCGCAAGTACCACGTAATTATGTACAGGGAAGATGAAATCAGTAGCCGTCTAAGAATGTAGTCGCTAGGCTGCATTGCGTGCCTAGTTCCGGCTTTTTGGCAGGCTTGTTGGTGACTGTTCAGCGATCAGATTCGCTATTGCAGTAGTGCGCTATGCCGCTGTTCGCGGGATAGTACTTATTGTTGCGTGCCGGTTACCGGCATGCGTGCACTCTTCCCCCCTTCTTTCCCGTGACCAACACCCCTGTGTCCCCCGCTGTGTCCCCAAGACCGAGGTGTATCCGTGGCCTTCAGCATGTCCCTGACACACAGTTTCCCAACCTGTCATCGCTGGTGCCATGAAGTAAATGGGATTCTTCGGCAGCCTGTGTTGGGCTGATGCCCATACAGGAGTGCGGCGGCCGGCACCCTGCCGGCGTACGGGTGCCGTGCCTTCACACTGGCTTCACCGGTGCTTCACGCCAAGCCGCCTTGTTCGACCAAGATGGCAATAGTATACAGCATCACACCATGCCCATAATTGCCAGTGGCGCAGAACAGAGGCGCTGGCAGTTCACCGACATGGAACCCAGCGCCGAGCGCGCCCGGACACAAGCCTGGTTAACGGCAGCGGGCCAGCTTGAATCGCTAGCACTACAGCCACTGCAGTTTGCTCCTTGTCCCAGCTTTCTCGACAGCGAGCGCGCCTTCGCACTCAAATGGTGGAATTTGTTGACCTGCGTTCCCTGCCTAGCACCAATTGCCACATGTAATTTAGAAAGCTTGCTGCCGAGATTCACCTTCACGGTGGGTTCGACATGCCCACATGGCTTCTCAGCTCCAGCCGCCAAAACTTGAAGCTGCGCAAGCGCGCTTTCTGTATATGAACAACCACAGTCGCGTGGTGTCGGCGGCCTGCATACCGATCTGGCATCCGTGACCCCCACGCTCCGCGCAGCTGCACCACGACAAGGTTGTGGCGACCTTCCCCATCAACGTATGCTGCATCGTCACGGTACGCCCTTCTCCGCTTTACCAACCGGCATCTCACCGTCCTCGTGAACGGCGCGGGGGACGCGCTATGCCCGGGCGCTGGCACGTACCAGAGCCCAGATGTCCCTGTGTCCGCCCCGCTGTCTCCGCCCCGCTGCCGGCCTGCTCAGGTCAGGAAGCAGTCCATCCCCCTGGACAGCATCGCGGACGTGACGCTGACGGAGGACCGCTTCGAGCACCCCTTCGGCATCAAGCAGGTGCGCGCCCGCCCGGGCGACGGCATGTGCGGCCGCTGGGGCTTGGGATCACACAGCCAACCCACTCAGCACACCCGCTGCAGCCCGCCTCACTGCAGCCCGCCTCACTGCAGCCCGCCTCACTGCAGCCCGCCTCACTGCAGCCGGCCTCGCTGCAGCCCGCCTCACTGCGTCGCACGCTGCTTGCCGGCCCCTTCGCACCGCGGCCGCAGCTCAACGTGTGGACCTTCAGTGACAACGACTCCACCGGGCCCAGCCTGGCCGCCACCTGGCTGGCGGAGCCGCAGCTGGTGAGCGCACGGCTAGCGCGACACGCGGAACGCGTCCTCCTCGCACATGCACGACACATCATACAGGATCGGCAAGCTTACCAACGCGTGGGCATGGATCCCATGGAAAGCAACGACCAACCGGCACCCGGACGCACGCACACACGCACGCATCGCGTCTGGCATCTCTCCATGCTGCTGACCCACATGGCATACATGACCCGCAGTCCCAAGTCTTGAACCACCTGCCTCCGCCACCAAGCTGCTGACCCACATGGCCCGCAGGCGCGCGAGGCCATCATGTTGGCTGTGAGCCTGGTCAAGGCCGCCACCGGCAGGGTGCCGCTGGCGGTGCCGGGCCAGGCGGTGGCGCCGCCGCCCGAGGAGCACCTGGCCTCGGCGGGCAGCCACATCGAGGCGCCGCCCACGCCCTCGGCAGAAGCCGCGCCGCCACCGCCGGCGGCGGCGTCGCCGCCGCAGCCGCAGGCCGCGGCGCGCGTGTGAACTGGGGGCAAGGAGGCTGAGGAGGGGAGGGCTCAGCGACCCCTCGTCCTCAGCGCGACGTGACGAGCGCGCAGGCGGCTGCGCGAGGCGCGAGACCAGTGCGGCGCCGGCGGTTGCTGGAGCGGCGGGGCCGCCTGGCCAGGGGCTCTGCGGCGGCTGCCGGTCGGCCTACCCGGCACCTGCCGCGTGGCCGTGGCAGCGCTGGCCGCACAAGAGCACGCTCCGCCCCCACCACGGGCAGTGGCGCGCCTCAAGCCTAGGAGCCGCCTAGGCGGTAGCCGGCTGCGCTGGCTGGAGCTTGCGCAGCGCAGCGCCGCGGGCAAATCTAGGAGCCGGGGTGCCGCCTCGGGGGAGGCCGGCACCCCGGAAGGGGGCAGCTCCGTGTGTGCCGGCGTGGTCGCAGCTGTCGGCACAAAGGTGCCTGGCCGAGAACTCATCGTTGGCGGTCAACATAATATCCCTATAAAGGCGGCGGCGGCTGGGCTAACGAATAATGTCCCAGTGGAAAGGCGTTTCCGCGTGTTGCAGGCACCGACCGCCCGGCGCCAGAACGGCGCCACGCCTTGACGCGTGCTGGGCAGCCAGCCAGCCGGCCAGGCGTGTGATGCGGTGACGGGATACGCGTTGATTTCATTCGGGACTTGTGGAGGTTGAGCTGTGGGCCCGCATCATACGGGCCGGCGCGAGGCGGCCGGCTAGCTTCTACTGGTTGTGCGCTTACGAGGTGACATGCAATCATGGTGTTGGAGGTTGCGGCCGGGAGGGCTGCTGGTGCTGCTAGGCCATGGCTGGCGAGCTCTTGATGGCCCGGCCAGGCGGGGGCGGGGGTGGTGGGGAAACCAGGGCAGGCCGTTGGCGGTTGTGGTGAGGTGGTGTGCGTGTGCGCGGGGGCCGGGGCGCGCGTCGCTCGCGGCCGAGTGCAGGCGCGTGTTGGGCGGCCCTGCGATCCGACGGCCCGCTTAAGCGTCACACGGCAGGTGGTGTCCGCAGGTCGGACCATGTAACAACCAAGATTGCACGCATGACGCGTGTTGCGATGGCGGGGAGCCGTGCTGCGGAGGCATGCGACAAGTCGAGGCGGGTAGCTCGTGGGGACGCGGGCAGATGACGCAGCTGCTTGGGGTAGGGAGGCAAGGGGGCAGCGTAGGTAGGGTGTCCAGCGTATGCACAGCATATACCCATGCGGCAGACGGCTCCGATGCCCCCGCATTGTAACTTCCGCCAAAAGAGAAAACTTCGCGAAGGCAATACGACATCCGGCACCAGAGTGCCGAGACCACTGGCCCCCCTCCGCCGAATGGGTGCGTGCCGCATAACCCGCAAACACACAGCAGACGTGTCCAGCTGCCCCAAACCGACGTGCCTCGTAACCCAATCACTCACATCATGGCCCACCACTAGCTCTCGGCTGCTCCACTTACGCCTCATCATGCAGGCTAGCGCAGGCTCACCGCCGGCAGCCGACATGGCGCCATCGGCCGGCCGGGTGCTGAAGCGCCTAGCCACCGAGTGGCCGCAGCTCAACTCAGGTTTCACCTACAGCGACTACATCAAGTCAAAGCATGCCGGCAAGCCGGTGCTTGCTTACTACGCCGAAATGCATCCCGCTTCTGCGACACCGGACGAGTGCGTACCTCGTCGCGTTGCGCTCAAATTGCCCGCAATTCCCTTTTGCATCGTTGCTGGTGCTGCGAGCACACCAGCGCGAAACGTGAGCCATGTCGCCAATGGGCACACCCGGTCACGCCCCCGAGTTGCCCACACGGCCCTGCCCACGCGGCCCTGCCCCTCGCCCCCGACCGCTGCTCGACCACAGGTGGGCCTCCCGCATCGCCCGGGGCCAGGTCTCCATCAGCGGCGCCGTCATCACGGACCCGCAGCGGCCGCTCAGGTCCGGACTCGAGGAGGGTAGCGGCCCAGGGCAGGGCGGCGGCCTGTGGCTGTCGTGGCGGGGGATGCCCTGTGCCGGCGGGCGGCCTTCCCGCTGTGGAGAAATCACGCGCCATGGAACCACCGCACAGCAATGCCGCGCGCGTAAAGTCCTATGACACCGCCGGCGTCCTCCACTCGGCTGGCCCGCTCAGGCCTGTGTTGGTACATGGGCAGAGCTGCGGCCGGGGTGCGGGCTGGCGGCCGTTGCCGCGGCGTGCCGAGTGGCCCACACCAACCCCCTGCCGTACGGCCTTGCAGAACGAACGATGTGCTGTCGTACACCCGTACGCCTTGGCGGGAGCCGGACTGTCCAGCCCACGTGGACGTGCTGTACGAGGACGAGCACCTGGTGCGGCAGTGGGAGTGGGTGGCGGCCATGGGGGGCGGCAGTGGGAGTGAGTGGCGGCCATGGGTTGCGGCAGTGGGAGTGGGTGGCGGCCTGTTGACCTTGGCCAGGTCATGCACGGACCCACGGGCAGACCAGGGGTGGGGCGGAGACAGCAACTAGTCTAGCGGGCTCGCTTGCTGTCCTAGTTGCATCCAAACCAGACATGCGTTGTCGTACGTGCATTGCCGTACGTGTGTTGCCGTACACAGGTGGCGCTGTCCAAGCCGCCCGGGCTGCAGGTGCGGCAGCTCCCTTGTTGAGGCCATGCTGCGTCCCGCTGCCCCACGCCCCACACCCCACGCCCCACGCCCCACGCCCCACGCCCCACGCCCCACGCCCCACGCCCTACGCCCCATGCCCCTGCCGCCCCCTGCCGCCCCCTGCCGCCCACTGTCTTGGTCCCCTCCGCCACCCCCTCCACACGGCCAGGTCCTCGCCGCGGCCATGCTCCACCAGCGCACCGTGCTGTCGCTGCTGCAGTCCGCCTACGGCCGCGCAGCAGCAGGCAGCACGGGAGGGCCGGGCGCGGGTGCCGGGTCGGCAGCCTCCTCCTCAGCGGCAGGCGCGGCAGCAGCAGGGGCGGTAGCGGGCCCGGCAGCAGGGCAAGGGGCTCACAGCACTGCAGGAGAGGCCGCCGTGGAGCCCGCCGCCGCATCTCCCACAGCTGGCGCTGCAGCCGCAGGGGAGGCGGCGGCCGGGCCAGGGGCACCCGCAGGCGGCGGCGGCGGCGGCGGCGCGGCGCGCCGCCGGGCAGCGGGTGGCCGTCGTGACGGCGGCGGCGGCGGCGGCGGCAAGCCGCCGGCTCAGTCCCTGGCGCCCATGCTTGCTGTGCCTGCTCCGGTGCACCGCCTGGGTCGGGGCACGTCAGGTGGGCTGCCGCCGCGGGGCCGCATGGGGGGCGGGGGAGGATGCGGCGCGACGATGGGCTGGCAGCTGCCCCGCTGCTGCCGTTGGGGCGGGCTGCCGGGGTGGGGCGCGGCAAGGCGCCCACAGGGCTGCGTGTTGCCCACAGGGCTGCTGCTGTGCGCCCGCACGCCCGACGCGCGGCGGCGGCTGACGGAGCTCATGACCGATAAGACGGCCGCGGCGGCAGCGGCGAGCTCGGCGGCGGCAGCGGCCGGCCCGGCTGCTGGCGAAGCAGGTGCGACGGGGTGAGGTGGCGTCGTGACGCATGCCGCTGTGTCTGCAGCCGGCCCCCGCGGCGGGGCCGCCCCTCCTGCAGCCCGCTCGCTGCACGAGGACCTGCGCCTGTCGCCGCCCGCAGCCCCGCCGCAGCTGCCACTGCGCAAGGTCTACCGCGCGCTGGTGCAGGGCCTGGTGGCGGGGGACCAGGTGCGGAGGGCAGATAGGGATACACCGACACACACATTCTCGGTTGCTACTTCTGTGGGCCGCACACTTGCAGCTCTACGTTACTTATAAACGAACACACGAGTGTGCTCATATCTCTTACCTGGAAAATGAACACATGCACGCTCGGCTGCTGCCCATGCGCTCGCTGCTGAGGGTGTGGGTGCTGCTGCCCCTCCCGCCGTAGGGCCGTGTGGATGCGGCCATCGGCCCCGTACCACACCCGGGGGTGGATGGCGGCCTCTTTGCCGCCTCGCCCTCCGGCAAGCCAGCCACCAGCCTGTGGCGAGTGCTGGAGCGGAGGGGCGCCGGGCAGCAAGGGGAGGAGGGTCAGCAGGAGGACACGGCCGGCCAGCAGCAGCAGCAGCAGCAGCAGCAGCAGCCACGCAAGGATGCGGAAGCTGTGTCGGCGCAGCAGGGCTTAGCGGCGGGCGGGCCGGCGGAGGACGCACCGGGGCCGGGGCCGGGATCAACCCTCATGGAGGTGGGCGGGTACTGGGGGTTCGTGCCCGTGCTGCAGCTCCTGCGCCAATGTGTTGGACCCGGCAAGGCGGGCACGGGACCGGAGCGGCCTGGGCGCCGCTAAACGTCTTGCCCCTTCCGTACCTGTGCCACCTGTACGGCAGGTGGAGATCCTGACCGGGCGGCCGCACCAGATTCGGATCCACATGGCCGTGCTGGGCCACCCGCTGGTGGGAGATCCGTTGTACGGCCCGGGCGGCCGGCCCAAGGTGCGGACGTCCACATATGCCGGCGAGCACCTGTGCTCCCACAACCCGACTCAGCCGTGCTGCCGTGGGCGCCTCCCCGTAGGCTGGCGTGGACGCGGCGGCAGCCATGGCGGCGGAGGAGGGCGCCTCGGCGGATGCCGGCGGCGGCGGAGGCAGCGGGGACGCTGGGGCGAGCTTCGGGCGGCCAGGTGTGCCGTGGCTGGGACCTCGGGATGGATGCAGGCGGAAAATGCGTGCCAGGGTTCGGATGGGCTTGCTGTAGGGTACGTGTGGCTGCTAGCCTGCCGCCTCCGCCACCCGAGCGACGACCCACGCGCCCAGTTGCCCTCTCCTCCCTCGCCCCGCAGGTGACTGCGGCTACCACCTGCACGCCCATACGTTGCAGCTGCCGCACCCCGTCACGGGGGCGCCGCTGGCGCTGGTGGCGCCGCCGCCGCCATTGCTGGCCACGGCCGGGGAGCGGGCGGCGGCGGCGGTGGAAGGGGAGGGGGAGGGCGAGGGGCGCTGTGGGCAGCGGGAGTTGGCGAGCCAGGAGGGGGCCGGGAAGGTGGAGACGGGGGTGGTGCCCGTGGTGTGGGTGCGCGTGGGCGGCGACTAGCGCCTTGCGCTTGTGGCTGTGACGTGGGAGCGGCTCCTGAGAGCGAGGAGACTGCAACATCGCTCGTGACACGATCATCGACTTGCAAGCCGAGGCATGCGCCGCGTGATGCTAGGAGCTGACCCGAGCCATGTGGCCCGGCATCTGAGGGAGGTGTGGGATAGGCGGACTGAAGCACTGGGGAGCCGAGGGCCCCAGCGCACCAGCATGTGTTGACTTGCCGATGGCCCCGCTTGCTGTGAAACGGAGAACTCCACTACGCGGTGTATCAGTCAATAGAGCAACGAACACAGTTTGCTCGAGCTCCCGGGTTTGCGTGGCTCGACGTCTTGGTCTGGGGCTCTTGCCTGACAGCTACCCTGCGGCTGCAACCCCCCGCGTGCAGCCGCCATCTCCCGCTCTCCCCCACGCACGCCTGCGAGCCCGCCTCCCGCACCGCCCGCCTCCCGCACCGCCCGCCTCCCGCGCACCAGGACACCGCGATGCCCAGCCCACCAGGCAGCGCCTAGCTGTGGTCCGCCGCCCTCGCCCCGCCTTCGCCCCGCCCCTGCGACGCCAGCGCCTCTGCCTGCCCCTCACTCCCCTCTTCCCGAACCCGCCGCCATCTGCCCGCCCTCCTCACCCACCACCCATGTCGTCCAGCCCCAAGCGCACACACGGGCGCCTACGCTGCCCCGCTCACTCACGTTTCCCGTCCCCATTTTCCCCAAAAAACACACGCAGTCCCGCAAACCCCGCAGCTCGATGCCTGTCCCCAAAGGCCCCGGCACGCCCCTTCCAATTCACGCACAGCAGCCCTCACAGTATCCCCCTCCCCCCCTCCCGCCGCCACGTCACCGCCCCTACAGCCTGCTGCGCGGCGCCAGCACCGGCTGCAGCACGGTGGCCCAGGCCGGCCCCTCCTGGCTGGCGTTGAGCGGAGAGGCCTGCGCCATGTCCAGCAGCGCCCGGTACACGTCGCCGTCCTGGGGCACGGGGCGCGGGGAGGGGCCGGATAAGGCAGCCCATCGCGTCGGAAAGTCGGCTCGTGGGCACCACTCGTGACCTGGGGCTGGCCTGCACCTCGGAGCCTGGAGCCCCGCCAGCATCCCGCAGGCAGCAGCAGGGCCCATTTGCAATTTACTGCAAGACGCAAGACGCAAGGAGGGCAGGGGTGGCGGTGGTCGCTGTGCGTGTGCGCTGCCGCCCACCTGCCGCCCCAGCGCGCTGTGCAGCAGGTAGTCGGGCAGCCCGAACGCGTCCACCAGCGCCACCGCGTTGGGCCGCAGCGCCGCCAGCAGCCAGCGGTGCCGCCGCCGCAGCGCCGCCGCCTGGGCGGCTGCGAGGGGGCGGGGCAGGAGGGGCGCGGCAGGGAGGGAGGTTATGGGAAAGTAATGCGAAGCCAGGGGTACACGCCGAAAACGAGGATTACCTATATCAAGAGGTTGGGGCCGGAGGGCTACTTGCGCACATGCCCCAGGGCGCTGGGCCCCCCGGCAGGCGTACGGCGGCAGGAACATCGCCAGATTGCGAGCACCGTGCATGGCAGTACACAGTGCGGTACACAGCGCATGGCGCAAGCGTACGGCACAGCGTACGGCAGCGGCACCCACCGCTGACGTAGCCGTCCTCCACCAGCCGCGGCAGCAGACCGCCGCCCGCGCCCGCGCCCGGGCCGCCCAGCAGCGCCTCGGCCGCCCACAGCGCCGCCAGCTGCCGCAGCACCGCGGCCGCGGGCGCCGCCACCGCGCCGCTGGCCTCCATCTTTGCCACCGCGGCCAGGAAGGTGCCGTGCAGCACGTAGGCGCAGTGCGCCTTGGCGGCCCTGGTGGGTGGGAGGTGCAGGAGAGGCGCAGTGTGAGTCGTGGGAGGGCTCCGCGTAAGAGCCCGCCCAGCACGGAATGCGGCCTGGGACATTGCGGCGGCGCCGGGTAGTGAGACCCGGCGGATCTAGGGCTAAACGAGGACCCCCACCCCCTCCATCCGCGGCTCACTGGATCGAGTCCACCGTGTTGTCGCTCCAGGGCCGGCCCTCCACCACCACCTTGCCGCCGCCCGCCGCCGCCAGCGTCACCGCCGCGTCTGCCACGGCCCGCGCCGCCGCGTGCCGCAGCGCCGCCGCCGCCACGCCCGGCTCCTCGCTCCAGGCCTCGTCGCAGCTGGCGGCGCAGGTGTTGCCGGGCGCCAGCTCGGCGGCAATGTCGTTCAGGTAGGCCGCAGAGCCCTGAGCGGGGGACAGGGGCACGCGTGGCGTGGGTCACGCACCGGCCTGTCGGGTTTTGCTCTCAGGGGCCAGCTTGTCCGTAGGAGCCTGCCGAGGGCACACAGCGCGGCGCTGAGCGCCCAGCGACCGCACCTGCGCCTTCTGGCCGCCCTTTTGCACGCCCGCCAGCGCCTGAGCGGGGACAGGCAGCGGCACGGGAGGCACCAGCACGTCGTCTGGCGCCTGCCAGCAACATAGCGTCCGTCGCCACACGCCGCGCTGCCGCCCGCTCCATCCCGCACCTTGAGCAGGTAGCGGGCGGTCTGCAGGCAGAGCACGTTGTTGTCGCCCTCCCACGTCACGTTCTGGAGGGGTAGGGGCGCAGGGCAAGGCAGGGGTCGCGCCGTCAGGCATTACACACCGCAAGCAGGAGCCAGGCCCGCCCACGACCTCTCCCCGTCAGCCCCTCGCATGCACCTCGCAAGCATGGCATACACACACACGGGTGGTACTCTATTTCGGCCCTATGAAATTGAACACACGGGCATGCCGCGCGGATCGTTCTTACTTTATGTTACCTATACCTGTACACACGGTAGTTCTTCGTTCTTGCCCGTGTCCGCCGCGGCCCCTCTCCTGAACACGCATCCTTCCATCCCACCCTCAACCTGCACGTAGCTGGCGAAGAGCACCTCCCGCCCCACCCACCCCAACCCCCAGCCGCAACCCCTTGACACACACCTCCAAACCCCCTCCCCTCCCCTCCCCTCCCCTCCCCTCCC
>BDDC01002164.1:0-14649 GCA_001662425.1 Chlamydomonas sphaeroides | reverse complement strand
CTCCTGCGTCCTACCCCAGGCCCACGTGTGGCGCCGCCCGCTGGCGCTGCTGCTGGGCCCGGCCGCTGAGGCGTGGGGCCTGGACCGGGACGGGCCGCCGCCGGTGCTGACGGCGCGGCAACAGGTCGGGTCGACAAGCAAAAAGCACGCGCGTTGTCTTACCGCGCGCTACGACCCTTTCCGCCGCTTGCCGCACCCGCCACACCTTCCTGACGCCCTACCCGCTTGTATCACCCGACGCCGCCGCTCCTCAGGTGGACTGGCATCGCTGCCGCGCCACCGTCTGCGGCGGCTGGCTGGCGGCTGCCGACGCCGCACTTGACGGCGCTGGAGGGCCGCCGGCGCCACGGCCCACTGCCGGGGACACCGCTGCAGATGCCCTTGCCAAGTCGTCGGTGGGGTGCGGACAGCCCACGGACCGCGGCCCCAGCCCTGTGGCCGTCGCCCACTTTCAGTCCGTCGCTGCGGGCTTGGCACGAGGGCTGGCGGCTCACCTGTCTGATGTGGCGGCCCCGGGGCTGACGAGGAACGAGGCGGACTGTTTGTCCTCTGTGGGATTGAGCGACGCGGCATCCGCTGTGGCGGCTGAGGGCCTGCGCCTGGCGCTGAGGGTGGCGGCGGTGCGGCCAGGGCCGGTTGGCGGTGTGAGCGAGGGCGGCGGCTGGGCGGGGCCGCTGGCGCTGCGACTGCCGGCGGCAGGGCCGGGGTGGGCGGCGGCGCCGGGCGTTGCACAGCTTCGGTACCACCCGGCGACAGCGGCCGAGTGCGGCGAGGGCGGCTGGGCGGAGACGTCCGGGGGAGGGGCGAGCGCTGGCGCCTGGGGCCCAGCGCATGAGGTGCTTGTGGTGCCGGGCCGGGTCATGGGCGCTGGCGGCGGCGACAGCAAGTAGGCAGACCGGCGCACCTGACTGCCGGCGGGTTGATGCGGACGGTGGCAGCAGCTGGAGCCCAGGCCGCTGGCGCCGCGGCTGGCGGCCATGCATGCGGCCCCGCATATATAGCTTGGCTGGATGGCTGCGCCCGGCCCGTACCTCATATCGGTGCTATCGGCAAGCCGAGTCCAGTTTATCAATAGAGCTATCGACGGCTGCCCCCAGCTGGATAGCTGCGCCCGGCCGAGCCGGCCCGCCCGGGTGGCGTTGCTGGTGGCAGTGGCAGTGGCTGCAACAGCTGGCGGTGCGTGCGGGAGGCCACTGGCGGGGCACGTCGGCGGGAGCTGCAGCCGCGCCACACCGGGAAGCAAGGAAGGTGTGGCCGTGTGGGCTCGGGTTGTGGCAGCACTACTGCCACAGCCCGTGGGCTCTGAGCATCCGAGGATTACCTCTTGCACCGCCTGTTACATATGATAGCGAAACTACTGCCACAGCCCGTGGGCTCTGAGCATCCGAGGATTACCTCTTGCACCGCCTGTTACACGGGTAGGTCCAGGCAACGTGATTTACGGTGCATGCGTCTCACGAAGGCCTGCAAGAAACAGCTGCTGCACGGAAGGTGCCCGGCACCCGGTCAGGCGCGCCCAGGGCTCTGCCGGCCGTACGGCTTAGCTCACTCGCTGCTCATCCCCCTTGACGCCATTCGATTAGGTCGAATCACTTAACAAACATGTACGGCACACGACATTCGCCGCCGCTAACGGCAGCGCGACCACGTGCACGCCCTGGCGCGTGCGTGCACAGCTGCCATCTACCAACAACGACACGACGCGCGCAAGTACGAGCAAGCAGCAGCACGCAGCGACGATCGTGCCGCAAGGATCGAGCCAGTATAAAAGCAACCGCGCAGTAGCTATAGCGCGCATGCTTTGAACAGCGACCCGGACTTGGGGCAGCCCAGTCTCGCACGTACACAAGGTGGCAGAGCCCAAGTGGGCATGCGCAGTGCTGATGCTGTAACGACACAACACTGCGTTGCGGCCCTGGCGCCGCCCGCACGTGCGCGCTGCGAGCCAGCGGCCGCGCTGCGCAACGAGCGAGTGGCCGCCGACAGCAGCAACAACAAACAGTGCTGCCGAGCGTGCACACACACAATCTGGTGCAGATGCAGGTGCGCGAAGGGAGGAGGAGATGTGCCTGCGCGCCGCCGGGAGGTGCCGGGCGGCCGTGCAGCAAGCCGCCCAGCGGGCGGCGGCGGGCGCAGACCGACTCCAGTCTCACACCGCCAACTAACACGCCCTCGCCAACCAAACCACTAACCAACCGCCCTCCATCCGTGCGTGTGCATGCATTCCCACATGTGCATCAGGCTTGATCGAACCGCGACCTGATGCCGGTAGCCGGAGGCCGGCCCCGTTGTCGTTATGTAAGGTGGCTACCGCGAGTGCCACCAGCACAAGGCCACCGGACCCGCCGCCTGCGCGCGCCCTCTCTGACCCTTGCCATCCTTGCCGTGCCTTCATCCCCTGCCGTACTGCCACCGCACGCAGGAGGCCTCCTGACCGCACGTACGTGCTCTAGTCTGTGCCACTTCCCGGAACGGACCCGCCCGCAAGCAATCACCACACCGCGGCGGCTCATGCGCCGCCGCCGCCGCAGCCCCCGAGCAGCAGCCAGTCAGCTGGAGTGCAGTCTCCCGGCAGCGCGGACGCGGCGGCCGCCGGTAGCTGGCTGGCCGTGCCATCGCTGCAATCAAGCCTTCGAGCATGTGCAGCACTACCTGCCCGCCAGCGGCGGCGGTGGATGCAGCTGGCAGGGTCGCGGGCGATGCGTCCGGCCCCACATCATCGCATCACACCGCATCACACCACATCCCGCCACGCCGTGCGTGTATACGGCAGGGGGCGCCCCACCCTGATGCATATAGCAGACCGCCGTCCGGGTGTCCCCGGACTCACAATCGCTCGACCGAGTGCAAACACAAACACAAACATAAACACAAACACAAAGACACGGACGAGCAAACAGCAGTGCGGCGGCCCCTGCCAGCCGGCCGAGCAGTCAACCGCCGCCTGGCGCGCAGCCCAGCCCGCCCCGCGGGCTGGGCGAGGCGCGCCGGCGCAAGCAAGGCGGCGGCTGGCGCCCGGCCCGGCACGTGTGCGGGGCCGTTCGTCCATCAACACCAAGAAATTGGAATCCGGACAGCCATGTAGCCTGTCGTGTCTCGCGTGCGTGACAACCTGCAGCCGACAGCAGCCCCAAGCAAAGAGCCCTCGGCCATCCACAGCCGCAGCAGCCGCTGCTGCGTTCAGTCGGCGTAGCGCTGCGCACCGCCACCGCGGACGACGCACCAAGAACACGGACGGCACGCAGGCAGCGCCCCGTGTTGGAGCGGCGCCCAGCCGGCGTCCCTGCTGAGCCCGGCAGCCGGCAGTAGGTGCCACGGGCTGCCGTCGGCTCTGCGCCGCGCCCTGCACCGGCCCCCGCCAACCTGCCAGCCAGCCTGCCCGCCGGGCAGGGCCCATGGTTGGTGGCCCTGACGGCAAGCGGCTCGGCACGCGTGCGAGGTGCGGGGCGCGCGCAAATCAGGGCGCGCATGGTTCGTTGAAATCGTTCACCATCCGACATAAATTGATCGCAGCAACGCCCACGTCCTGCCGTGCGGAGGGGCAAGCACGAGTCACGCGGCGGCGGGTGTCGTCGTGTGCTCGCTGCTGCGTGCTCCAGTACACGCTGCGATGGCCATTGTCCGGCGACACGAGGTGCTACTAGCAAACCGAACAGCAGCGCAGACCGGCCAGAACACGACGATAGCGGACAGCTAACAGGCGGAGCGGCGGGCAGAACGCAATGCCATGCCAGGGCACATATACAATTATTATGGCGAGTGCACCAGGGACACGACGCGAAGCGCCGAACAGAACATGCGTCCTTCTTAGGCACAGCAAGATCGATACACGCACGAATACGCACGCACGCCCATACGCCACACATCTATGCCGTCGTCGATTCCAGGGCCGTCGTCGGCAGGCAGCCGCGCAGCCGACGGCCTGCCCCCCACTGCTACTGTGCTAGCACAGCACATGCTGCGCCCGTGCCAGCTTAGTTCTGCTGCCTCTGCTTCAAGCCCAAACGTACCACCGGCGCCGCCGCGCTGTCTACGCGCGCGCCGACCGCACCCTGCCACGCAGGGACCTGCACGTCCTCCAACCGATCACCCACGCCACGCCTACCTCCGCCGTCGCGTTCTTCTCCGGCGCTTCGGACCGCCCCGCTGAACGACTCCTTCCGCCCCAAAACCAACACCCCACCGCCCCGGTCCACCGCAGGCGAGGCCTCTTCCACGCCCCGCACTGGCAGCGTGCAGACCCTGGCCGCCGCCGCCGCCGTCGCTGCGCCAGAGGGCGCGTCCAGTGGCGCTCGCTGACGTCCCTCCGTCGCAGGCGACCACCGCTGCCCAACTCAGAAGCGAAACTCCGCACCCGGCCAGGGCGCGTCCAGCGGCTGCGCATCTCCATGCGTCGCCGTCGCAAACAGCGCCGACAGCACCTCGTCCGCCAGGTGAATGTCCTCCTCGTCATAGTCGCCCTCGTCTACCTGCTGGGGTGGCTGGGCGACGAGGGGCGCGCTGGCGTCGCGCGGCATCGTCATTGCCGCCGACGACGCCGGCGGCAGCGGCGCCGCCGCCGCCGCCAGGCGACCGCCGTCAGCCCAGTGCGTGCCGCCGCCGTCAGCCCAGTGCATGCCGCCGCCGTCGCCGCCGTCGCTGCTGCTGCGCTCGCGGCAGCCAAACCCATGACCGCCAGCGGCGGCGGCAGCATTGACGCTGGCGGCGGGATCACTCCACGAAGCGGCGGCGGCGGCGCAGTTGAGGAGCTCCTCGAGGCCGTCGTCGTTGCCGGCGTCGCTGCCGGCGCCGGCGCCGGCGCCATCACTGCTGGCGAGCAGCAGCTGCGCGAAGCGCATGCGCACCTCAAAGCGCGCGCCCAGCACGCGGGCGCGGTAGGCCGGCGCGGCCCGGTGCAGGTGCCCGCTGAGCTCCTCGGCGGCTGGGCCCCTCGTAGCGAGCCCGCCGCCGACCGCCATGCCGCCGTCGTGCGGCTGCGGCTGGGGCTGCGGCTGCGGCTGGCGCAGCAATGCCGCCGACGGCGGCGGCAGCAGCCGTACCTGGGGCGGAGGCAGCAACGGCAGCTCAAGGCCGCCAGGCCCGCAGCCGGCGGCGGCCGCCGCCGCCAGCGCCTGCTGGTACGGCTGCTGTGCTCGTGGCGTCCACCGCCGCTGCGCCGTCGCCAGTAGCAGTGAGGAGCACGGCGCGTCGGCCCAGAACGCGGCGTCTTGGTCGCTGTCGCTGCCGCCATGGCTGTTGTCCCCATCGCCCCCGTCGAAGACGAGCACTGGCGGGCCCGGCCGGGCCGGGCCGGCTGCCGCCGTGCCTGTGCCGGCAAAGGAGGCAGGGCGCGCCGGCAGGTCGGACATGCGATCGTAGGCCGGTGCCAGGGACGCGGTGGCGCCGAAGTTGTGACCGTCGTGGTAGACATCCGGCGCCGCCATTGACGGCGGTGCGCGGCAGGGCTGGGGCTGCAGCATCAGCGAAGGCAGGCGGCACATCGGCCCAACGCTGCCGTCGGCGCCAGACACAAACTCGGACGTCCTCAACGGCGGCGGCAGCGGCGGCGCTACCGCGCCCGGAGCCATCCTTGGCGGGAACATCAAGGCCGTGGGGGTGGCGGTCAAGATGCCGTCCACGGTGACGTGGCGCGGCAGCGGCGGCGGGCAAACGGAGCCCGACGGCGACGGCGTCAGCTGCTGGTGGGCCAGCAGAGAGGCGTCGCTGATGCCGCTGACGCCGCCGCTGCCGCGCGCGATGAGGGCCGACGGCGCCGCCGCCAACCTCGCCATTGAGGCCGGTACGGCGAGGCCCGCGATGGGGACATCGCCAAGCCCGCCGATCGACGACGGCAGCGGCGGCGACAGCGGCAGCGGCGCCAGCACGGCCGGGAGCGCCGCTGCTGCCGCTGGCAGTACATCGCCTGGCACGACCAGCGGGATGGTGCGCCGGACGCGCTTGGTCGGCTGCGGCTCCGAGTCAGTGCCGCCGGATGCGCCGCCCAAGGGGCCACTGCTGGTTGCCGGGTGGGGCTGGCTGCCGGCTGCAGATGTGGCCGCTCGCTTGGAGGCGCGGGCCGAGCTTGGGACCGGCTGCGGCTCGTCCTCCTCCTCCGCCGCCGCCTCCTGCTGCTTCATGCGCGGCGCGGCGCTGGGATGGGACTGCCCCGCATGCGCCACACGGCGGCGCTCGGTGCGGGCGTCCGGCTTGCGCTTGGGGTTGGCGTGGTTGCGGGGTCCACCCTTGTTGATCTGCGGGTGGCGCGGTTGGGCGGCGAGCAAGCGACCGCCGGTGAGCCACAGCGCGGGTGCGGTGCGGCGCGGCAGCCGTCGTGGTCGCGAGGGGCGAGGGGCGGCCCATGCTGCCTCATCACGTGCCGTACAGAGTACTTGACGTACGGCAGCACGGCGCGGGTGCCGGCTGGACGCGGTCATACATGTCATGGCGGCGCCCGGCTGCCCTATCTGGCAGCGCCGTGCGCGTAGGCTTCCGCCAGTACAGGCCCGCCTGCTGCGTCACCCTTTGCATGAATCAACTGTTTTTGGGGCTGGCAGGCGGCAGCAGCCAGCTACGCATGTGGCGACTGATACCATGATCAAACTATTCCGCCTGAGCTCGCTAGATACGGTAGGCGCGCACTGTGCCGAGATCGCGGACGGGCGGACGGATGCGTACGACAGCGCCCGGGGGACAGGGCGCGCAAGGGGCCTCGGCCCACCTGACCGCCCTACCTCCTTAGATCACGGCGATTCAAGCTCGCCGTGAGCTTGTTTTTCTTACGCCGTACCTCTATTTCTGTTTCTATACGGATGCATATGACAGCGCGTCTCAGGCGGCAGTCAGACAGACGTGCACGCGGTCGGACGCACCGGTACGCCGCGTCTCTCCAGCCACGTGCCCAGCGGCTCATCCGTGTCCGCCACCCGAATGGAGCGGTACCACTTAGCCATGAGAGAACCGCCCATCTGGATGGCGCAAACGCGGGGAAGCGACGAAGCGGGCGGTTGAGGTCCAGCACGACGCACGGCAGCACGACGGCACTGCACGGTAGCGGGCCCGTAGCCGGAGCACTCCGCGGCTGCATCGCGCTCACCCGCTCGAACTTGCTGCGGCTGACGAAGGCGCCGTCGACCTCGATGCAGTCCTGGCCCAGCAGGTAGCGCTGCGGGTGGAACACCCCCACGGCGCCGTACACCCGGTCCGCCTCCTGCCCGCCGTCGCTGCCGCCGTCCTTGCTCTTGCCGTGCCGCGCGTTGGCGGCCACGCTGACGGCGGCGGCGGCGGCCGCCACGCGCGCGGCCTTGGTGGCGGCGCTGCCGCTCATGGGCTGCGCGGTGTGCTGCTGCCGCAGCTGCTGCTGCTTGGCGGCCTTGACCGCTAGCACCTCGGCGGTGGGGGGGCTGCACGTGACGGCCAAGGTCGGCAGCAGCAGGTGCTCCGGCGCGAGGGCGCGGCTGCGGTGGTGGTGCTGCTTATACGACGTCACGGCGGCGGCGCCGCCGCCGGCGGACAGCGCGTACGGCAGCTCCGTCGAGGGGCCAGGGGACGCTAGCGGTTGGCTGGCGGCGTCGCTGATGTCCATGCCTGCCTCGAGGCTGCCAGCGGCGTCCTCGCCGTCAGCAGAGGCGCCGCCGGCGGCGCCGCCGGCAGGCGCCGCCAGCAGGTGCGGGGCTGCAAGGGGACCGGCGGCGCTGCAGATCGCCGCGCGGCCGGAGAGGGGCGTGGCGGCTGCCATGCGGCGGCCGCTGCTGGTTGGTCTGCAGCCGGTTTCACTCCGCTGGCGGCGGAGCCGGCACGCTACCTCAGCCGGCGGCGCGGCCGCAGCTGTGCGGGGCACCGCCGAGCAGCGCCACCTGCGGCTCGCGTGGCCGTACCCTGTGTCGTCATCGTCCGGCGTATCTACAGCCTCGCTGTTGGCGGCGCTGTCACCGTCCTCCGCGCCGCTGTTGCTCTGGGCATCCGCCACGACGCCGTTCCGCTGCCGAACCTGTACGGCTGTGCGCGTCGTGGAGCCGGGCAGGTCACAGTCGCTGTCATTGCTGCTTGCCATGACCGTGTCCGTTGTGCTGACTGGTAGCTCGGGGCTCGTACTGCTGCGCAGCGGCCGCAAGGCTCGCTCGTGCGAAAGCTGCTCCGTACGTGTGCTGCCCGGCTCGGCGCTATGGGCTGGCGATGCCTGACATGATGTTCCGTAAGCCCTGACGTCCAGCATGCTTGCGTGTCAGTGCGGCACGTTATGCGAAGTGTGCATGCGCGCGCATGAAGCGTCCGTGCTGCTGCTACGGGTCGCTGATGAGGGCTGCAAGGATACCAGCAAAATCAGCTAGCTGTACAGCAACTCTCACGTTGCATGCCAAGCGTAGGGAGCCTGCAGAAACAAAAGTGAAGAAATCAACCGACAAAACACGGAAAAAGGACCGACGTTTCTCTAGGCGTGCTTGATATGCAAAATATAGAATTCGAAAGTTTAACAAGTCAGCGGTTGCAAGCTCGTGCGTCGGGCGGGTTGCGCGACGCGCGGTCGAGTCTGGGGAGTGGGAGTGGCAGGGCTTCGTAGAGAATGCCGAATGAATATCGCCTTCCCGGCTGCACCTAATGCCTTGTGAACGTGACTTTTATACCCCCCATTTCTGACCGGTGCTAAGGTGTTGCCTTTCTTTGCCGGGCGACCGCGATGCCCACCTCCTCGGAATGTCAGCCGCGCAGCTAGAGCGTGAGGATGTTATGCATTATCGTGTAGGCGTATATGGTGCGCGGTGGCCACGGAGTCTTGTGCGGTCGATGTCGAGGACAAGCAATCAGCGAGGTCGCCGGCCGCTGCTGAACTGCTTTGGAATGCGGCACTGTGATAAGCCTTGTTGTGGAAAACGGGCACTGCTGCGTGCAACGTAGGGAGTATCGGAGGGTCGCGAGGTGTGGACGCCTGACGACAAGGGTAAGCGAAATAGGAAATGCGAGGTGCCCTATTGATGTTAGCTTCAGTGCGCGGCAGCAGGGCTTGTATCGGAGCCTGTTCTCGGTTCTCCGTGTTCTCGAATACGACGTCCGCGATGACCCCATGCCCGTGCGGGCCAGGGCCGCGCCTACGCTGCCCATGATACATATTGACATGCCAGTGCTTACAGGTGCTGGCACGTACGCCTCGAGGGGCTCGAGGCTTAAAGCCCAATACGGCAGTTTGCGGCGCAGTGGATGATTCCTCTATAGGAGAGCTGCATCCGTTCCAACTGCCCAGGAGGGTGGCAAGTTTGCCATATGCGCACGGGGACGGCTCGACAACGCCCTCAGTCGCTTTGTCGGTTGAAAGTGTTGACCTACGAGGACCCCCGCCCAAACCTCTTGGAGGCTACGGCCTTGCATTCGTTCCGAAGTTTCAATATCGCAATTGACTTGAAGGGCGCCGTGTCGTCGTTGGGCGAGGTCAGGCGCGATGCCCAGCATGCTGAGGCCCGAGAACTGCACGACCCATGGGCGCTGTGCTGAGGGCAGGGAAGAAACTTGGTATTCCATTTTAAAGAACAGCGACTGCGGTCACCCACGCGTCGTCGGCCTGGGCCCGTCCGCCGGGGTTTTTCCAGTTGAACGGTTCCGCTGTGCAAATTTAGGTTTCCGGGCACAGGCCCTCCTGACGCCGCCCGGCTTGCCGATGGGCCAGGGGCACCGGCGAGGCAGGGCGCTGCACGCTTCCGACATGTCGCGGCCTACAGGGCGCGCCTCGGTGCCTGCGCTGCGCGCTGTGCGCGCACACGTGCATCCCTGCGTCATGCGCACGACTGACGCGTCATCAGCCCAGGGTGTGCCGCGCGGGCCGTGCTCACTATGCAATAAACCCCCACGCACGAGACCCACCCGACCGCAGCCACGGCCGCACGTCCAAACGCTGCCG
This sequence comes from Chlamydomonas sphaeroides, assembly GCA_001662425.1. NCBI lineage: Eukaryota > Viridiplantae > Chlorophyta > Chlorophyceae > Chlamydomonadales > Chlamydomonadaceae > Chlamydomonas > Chlamydomonas sphaeroides. The sequence goes on along the minus strand of BDDC01002164.1, from coordinate 4,784 downwards.
CCGCCCCGAGGCCCAGCGCTGCGCCCGCCCCCGCCGGCCCTCGCCCCACCCCACGCTCCTCCTGCAGCCCGCTGCCCCCCCCCCACCCTGCTCCCGCGCCTGCAGCCACCACAGCCGCAGCGATAGCCTCACACCGGCGCCGCGCCCGCCGTGGCGGGGCCCCTCGCAAACACCTCGACCGCGCCCCGCGCCACGCCCACGTCCACGTCGGCCCCCGCCAGCAGCTCTCCGTCCACGTTCCAGGCGCTGGCGGGCGCGGCGCCATCCCACAGGCAGCCGCCCAGCGTGTGGCCACCGGGCAGCGGGCTGGGGGCGGGCGGGCAGGGGGAAAGAAGAAAGGGGGGAGGAGGGGGGGAGGAAAGCGCGCGTGTGTGTTTGGGTGGGCACGTGCACGAGCGGGCCGGCCGGCCGCGGGTGCGGCGTATGCAGAGGTGGGGCGTGTGTTCAACTTTATAGGGCCGAAATAGAGTACCACCCGTGTGTTCAGAAATAGGAAGTGGGGGCGTACGCATAGTAAGAACGACCCGCGCGGCACGCCCTGGTTGGTGACGCGTCGGTGTGTGTATGCTTGCGCTGACGCAGGGCGGTGGGCCTGCGTGGTCCTGGCCGCGGCCGCACCTGAGGCGTAGCGCGGTGATGGGGATGACGCGCACGAAGGGCAGGCAGCGGTCGGCCAGGCCGCGCGTGGAGAGTCGCAGCAGGAAGCGCAGGAAGGCGAGGTGGGAGCAGGCCGACACCAGCACCAGGTACATGCGGCCGTCGGAGAGGTGGCCGTTGGGGATGATGCCTGGCAGCGGAGAGGGAGGTAGGGGGAGGGGGAGGGCCGAGGGCGCGTTCGCAGCGGCCCGCGTGTGCCGCCAGCGCCCCAGCCCCCTCGCCCGGCCCCGCCCCAGACCAAGCCCAGCGCCAGCAGGAACCGCCGCCAGCCTCCGGCCCCAGCCGCCCCGCCCGCCCCACCTCGGCGGCTCTTGTCGCTGCGGCAGGGCGTCACCACGCACTTGACCGACACAAACTCGCCCTGCAGGTGCGTCCAGCCCTCCTCGTCCACCCACGGCTCGCCGGCGGCGGCGCCGGCCCCGCCGCCGCTGGCCTTGTTGGCACCGCCTCCGGCGGCGGATCCGTCCGCGTGCGAGCTGTGCACCGACGAGCCGCCACCTCCGGCGGTCCCGCATGACAGCGGCAGGACCTGCGGCAGCGGCGCATCGGCCCCCGGCGACGGGCACCACGGCGAGCCGCCGCCGCCGCCACCGCCGCCGGCCGACGGCGACGGCATCGGCCCTAGCTGCCCGGAGGACTGCATGCTGCCTGCGCGGGCCAGCATCTGCACGCCGCCGCCGCTGGCGCCGGCGGGGCCGTCGCCGACGGAGCTAGCGTAGCTTGACGGCGCCGCCGCCGCCGACAGCAGCGGCATCCCCAGGCCCGACAAGCCCGACGAAACAGCCGCCGCCGACGTTGCCGACGGCGCGCCGTGCGCCCCCGACGGCATGTTGGATCCCACCGGCGTGCCGGGCTGCGCCGGCGTCGCGTCGGCGGTGGCGGCGCCGCTGCCCGCCGCCGTCGCCGTCGACGGCGGCGGCAGGGAGTAGAGGCGGTGGCAGCTCAGGTTAGCAGACGCGCCGGCGGCGGGGCTGTGGCGGCCTGACGGCGCGATGGCGCCGGCAGAGGCGGACGGCGGCATGCCGGCGCAGGGCGGAGCGGAGGCGGGGCTGGGAGCGCGCGGGCTGCCGCCGGCGAGGCCCGAGCCGGGCACACCTAAGCCGGCGCTGGGGCGGGCGAGTGGTGCGGCTGCGTGGTGCTCCACCCGGATGCCTGGTGGGGCGGTCGGGGGCCGGCGAGGTGGGGCGACACGACTTGGGGGGACGCGAGTGAGGGCGCGACCCCGTCGGAAGAGCACTCGCCGTCGCCGACCTCGCGCTGTAAGGCCCAACGCAGCATGCACAGCCCCCCACGCAGCGCCAGCCCGCTAGCAAGCTGACGAACTCCCGGGGCCCCGAAACGAGGGGAGACCAGTCCCCCCACGCACGCAAGCGCGCGGCCGGGCCAGGGTGACATCCGACATGGTGCCCCTTGCGCAGCTAGCTGAAGAGCACCACCTCTACGACACAGAGTCACGCCAGCAGCAGCCGCACCTGCCGCCCGGCAGACCTGGCACTGCGTGGTGCACAGCTGCTGCACGTCGGCCGTGGTGCTGGGCGCCTCGCGGTACGACAGCGCCACGCGGTACGACGCCAGCCGTAGGTACTGCAGGGCGCCCGTGATGTCGTATCTGGGTGGGAGGTGACGCGGAAGGTGAGGTGGCTGTGTGCCGAGCGCGTGCAAGGCGTTAAAAGAAGGAACGGCCTTGCAGGAGGCTTATGTCGATGATCATGCATCCAGTATGATACAGGACGGGGTTGTGCGTGTCGCGTGCCTGGGGCGGGTACACAAGACTCGTAGCGCGAGCGCGCGGAGCGTTGCCCCGAAATCGTGCCGGGTGTGAAAGTCAGGCGAACGAACCCGCTCAGCGCGCGCAGGAAATTGCAGCTAGTAGTTTAGTGTGGCCATGTGTACAGCCGAGAGAAGGCCGCGGCCACCATGGAGGACTTGTCGCGACGATGCTCGCGACCCTCGCCGAAGTCGCGGCGGTCACCAGTTCTAACATCCACCCTGCGCGGAGTTCGTAAATCCTATGCGGAGTCGCATCAACCGGTGCCGAGTGGCTTCCCGCAAGCATTCGAACTCCCCTCGCAACGTCCTCTGCGAAAGACGACGGTTACCGCCTTTTCGAGCCGCATAAATGTTACACGGTACGAAAGCACGACGAATTAACATTTGGAAATAATGATTTAGATATAATGATTTAGATATAAAACTACCAAGTGCGCGGCGGGCTGCCTTTATTGCCGCAGCTGGCGAGCTCTTCAACGCCGCTCACCGGTGCGCAGAATATTTCACTGCTGCAGCGCCTGCTGATGCCTCAACCTCATCGCCTCAAACGCTGTGCTTGCAGCCTAACAGTTTCGCTAGCTCGCGCTGCCGCGACTGTGTTTTGTAGTTGTGGCCGCCTCCCCCGTAGCCCCCTCACCTGCTTGGCCCTATGCACCGCAGCCGCTCGCTGAAGCGCATCACGTCGCCCATGAACCCGTACCTGCGCGTGGGGGTGGGGTGGGGGCAGGGGCGAGGAAGAGAGGGGATCAGGGTGTCACCCCGGCCGACGACGCACATGCACTCTTCCGTCTTCCCCGCCCCCCGGAAGCGCTCTCCCCCCCTCCGTACGGCACACCCAGTCCCTCTGCCATGGCTTGCAATGGCGGTGTCCCTCGACCCATTCCCCGGGATCCACAAACGCACGCACGCATGCCCTTGTTCCGCCCGCGGCGCCCCGCTCACCCCGCCTGGCACACGAAGTGGCGCGCCTCGCCGCCGCCCGCCACCTCCACGCGGCCGCAATCCAGCGACAGCCGGTCTCCAAGCGCAATGTGCAGCGCCGCGGTGACGGGGCAGCGCGAGCCGTGCAGGCTGGGAGTGGCGTTGGGGGGTGGAGTTGGGGGTGGAGTTGGCAGGGCAGGGGCGGGCGGGGAAAGGGCAGACAGGACAACGGTGGGCGAGCGGCGAGGATGAGCGAGAGCGCTGAGGAGGGGTGGCGGGGGCGGCTGTGGGCAGAGGAGGTGGGCAGGAGGTAGCGCCCCCGGCCCCTCGGCCCCTTCGCCCACGCCTGCACCCCGCTTCCGTGCCTCCTCCCTCCTTCCTGCCCATCCCCCTGCACCCCAGCCCAGTCCCCCTGCCGGCGCCCCGCTCACGTGTACGCCACCGCGTCCGTGCTGCCGGCCGGGATGTGGCCGACGCGGATGCGGTGCGCCGCCTGGTCGCCCCGCGCCCTCCGCGCCAGCAGCCCGCCCACCACCTCCTGCACCGGTGGAGCGGGGAGGCGGGGAGGAGGGCAGGGCAGGGCAGGGCTAGGGAGGGGCCCGCATGCGCGGTGACTGCATGCGCGGCCCCCTGCTGGCTGCAGGGGGCGCACCGTGTGGCGCACACCGCGCTGCTGCCACAGCTACCCCAGCTGGCCCCTGGCCCCTGCGGCTCCTGGCGGGCCTGCCATGACGCTGCCCCTCCCCCACACCAGCTGGTGAAGCCTGCTCCCGCGCCTGCCTCCACACCCACGCTCTCCCTGGTGGGCCCCACAGGTCAAGCCCCACATCCCGTGCCGCTGCGCTCCTGCCCCAACACCCTCCCTTCCTCCTCTCCACAGCACCCGGCGCCCCCGTCTTTCCTCCCCCAAAGCTCGGAGACACTCGCATGACTGCCTTCCTGCACTCGCGCGTTCAAGTGCGGCTGGCGCGGGCTTCTGTAGCTTACAGCTCCATGTGCTGCGTGCGTGTCACGCAGTTTCTTTCCTCGGAAATGAACACGTCCGCCCCACCACCCACCCACCCCACACACACGTACCTACAGCACGCCCTCCCCCGCACCTGGAACAGGCCGTCCCCGCCCACCGCGATGATGCCCTGGTGCGCCGCCAGCTCCTCCGCCTTCATGAGCGACACCGTGTCACGAGCGTGGTCCTGGGGGGGGGGCGGCAGGAGGGCGGCGGAGGGCGGGGGAGGAGGGTTGCGCCGGGTTGCGTGCGTCCAGCGCACGGGCCAGGGAGACGCAGGCAGTCTGGACACGCCCGCGTATGACTCCCCCATATGCCCTGCCCCTGCCACATTCCCTTCCTCTGTTTCATTCCTATCAAGTTAAGCACACGTGTTCCTTTCCCCCCCCCCGCCTACCCTTGCCCCCTCCCCTCCCCTCCCCTCCCCTCC
>BDDC01002160.1:1953-14805 GCA_001662425.1 Chlamydomonas sphaeroides | reverse complement strand
CCTGATCTGCCGATGGCCCCCCTGGCTGTGAAACGGCGACCTCCGCTTTGCGGTGTAATAGTAACAGTGTACGGACCGTGGGCCCCAGCACGTTTCAGGTGGCTGGCTCCCGCTCGTTTCCCCACCCACCCTTCTCTGTCGCTCGGGATGCGGGGGCAGGCCCCGCCGCCAACTGTATGTTCCCCTCCTGGCCGCAACCGACATCACATGAAGCCTGGCCGTGCTGCCATTCCACCGCCACCAGCCAGCGCCCACGTTGGTGTGCTGCGGCGGCGCGGCGCGGCCTGGCCTGGCCAGCTAGGAACGCAGCCCGCCCATGACCCACTTGCCTGCACGCGACTCAAGGAGCAACACCAGCGCAACACAACTGCCCACCATCCACCTGCCTAGTGCAGTTGCCGCCCATCCAAAGCCTGCAGCACACCAGCCCCCCTTCCGCCCACACGCCTCCCCCGCTAGTCTCGGGGCATCACACAAACAAACTGCATCAAGCCCCGTGGCGCGCCTGCCACCGATCGCCACTAGCCTGCATGCCGCCGTGGACACGCGTGAAGGCCCGCCCTCCGGACTCAGTACGCGTACTCCGTCAGTCTCCTCTCCTCCAGCAAGCGCGTCAGTTGCGAGGCCGTCACCGCCAGCAGCAGCAACCGATCCCAGGCGCTCGTCCCGCTGTCCGCGGAGCGGTCCCACATGTCCTGCAGCATCTGTGGGGTCAGGAGGCGCGCGAGGGGAAAGGGACGGAAGGACTTGTCGTGTGTGGGTTTAGGGGTCCGGATGAAGTAGGTACAGTGACATGCTAGACGCCCACGGTCGTCGCATACCGGAAGGTGCAAGCCTGGAACTACGTACAAGCTCCAGCTACGTAGCTTGGCAGACAAAGAGCTGAGCGGAGCAGCTTCGCGGTGGCCCGTCGCGACAGCTCAGGGCTCTGGCTGTCAAAGATAGCAATGCAAGCAACAGCAGTCCCCCTACTGGGCCAGACGTAATGCGGCCGGCGCTGGCGCCACATTGTACCCACCGCCCCTGCTACTCATTACAGCTCGCTCCTGCCTCACCGGCGTCACATGGGCCTTGATTACGCTGCCGCTGAGCCGCTTGTCGCCCAGCACCGTCGCGGCCAGCGTGCCCGGCACCGCCGCGGCCACCTCCTCCAGGGCGGCCAGCAGGCACTGCACTGCGCGCTCGTCGTCGCACTCGACCAGGACGGCGGGCCACGTGCTGCCCCCGCCCGCGGAGCGCTCGGCAGCACCTGCAACCCCTGGGCCCACGGCCGGCGACGTGGTCGAGGCGACGCCCGGCTCCGCGGCGGCCGCCCGAGCCGGCAGCTCACCTTCCGGGCCCGCGTCTGGCCCTATGCCTGGCAGCGCGCAGTAGGCGGTCACACAGGTGGGGGCCCTGGGGCTGCCCGGGCCGTGGCGACCCGCAGGCTCGGCCGGCATCCGCGCGTCCGCGCGCCGGGACAGCTGCCGCAGCCAGGCGTGCAGCGGCTCGCCGGGGCCCAGCGCCCGTAAGAAGGGCCCCCGCAGCAGCACCACGCAGCCGCCACCGCACCCCGCCGCAGCGTCCGCGTAGAAGGCCCGCAGCGCGGAGCGTAGCAGCTCGTTGGCGTGCACGTCGCCCAGCTCGGGCAGCTGCGGCGGCGCCGCGCCGCCAATTGCAGCCGGCCGGCCGCCGACCGCGCGCGCGGTGTTGCTGAGGCTGAGGTGGAAGGGGCCGAGCTGCACCGACTGCGGCATGCCCAGCAGCCGGGTGGCCGTGTCGGCATCGGCGGCCAGGAAGGGGCACGACCCTAGCACGAGCGTGTCCAGCTCAACGCGCTCGCAGCGCGTCGCCAGCTTCTCCACTTCGCGCGCCGCTGAGAGGCTTTCGTTACCGCCGACCTCCAGGTAAGCGATGCGGAGCAGCGGCAGCTGCGGCCCCAGCACGCGGGAGCGCAGCAGCGCCGACGCCAGTGGGCGCAGGGTGGATGCCATGCCGGTGTGGCACGGCAGCACCAGAGACTGTGGTTAGGATGGGCCACGAGGCCCAGCGGCAGCGCGCACGTGAGCGATACGAGGTCTCTGTTCAGAGCAAGTTAGGCAGAGACGGCATCGAGGCGGCGCGGCTGCAGATAGGAGCTGGGGCCACGCTCGCAGGTAAGCCGCGCCCTGGACCTGGCACACACGAGCAGGAGGGACTCCCCAGGGTGGCCCCTGCACACGAGCCGTACGCTCACAGCAGCCGCCTGCCCAGCTGCCGCCGCGTTCCGCACCTGCAGCGTGCCGCCCTCCAGGCTGAGCGTCGCGCCGTCCAGCAGCAAGTCCACAGAGCCAAGGTCCACGTCCTCCAGGCGAAGCTCGCGCAGGCAGGGTGGCAGGGCGTTGAGCACGTTAACCAGCTCATGGGGGTGCTGCATCCCCTCCTCGACGTCCTCCTCATCCTCGCCGGCCACGAACTCCGCGAACTGCACGTTGCGGATGCAGAGCCTCTCGAGGTGCGCCAGCCCCGACAGGCTGCCGGCCGCCGGCCGCACGCACGCCTTGAATTCTTGCGTGTAGCCCACCAGCTCGAGCTGCGTGAGGCTGCCCGCGAGCGCCTCGATGCCGTCCATTGGCGGCCAGGCCGACATCCACAGCTTCTCCAGGCGCGGACACGCGGCCGCTAGGGACTTGTACATGGAACGCATCTGCTGCCCGTCGGCCAGCCATGCGTCCTCGTCCGAGTTCGTCAGGTCCAAGGCGCGCAGCTCCGGCAGCCGGTGCGCGACTTGCTGAACACATTCGGCGAGCCGCGGGGGTGCTCAGTACGTAACACTTCCTTGTATCCGCCAGGGTGAGGCTGGTGATGCGCGGCAGTTGGTCTTCCGCAGGCTGCGCAGCGAGCGGCCAAGCGAGGACGTCGGCCGTCTCGCTACCTGTTTGATTCTCGTAGTTGATCGACAGCTCCTCGCAGTTTGGCCAGCGCGCCAGGCGCGGCGGCGTGGGCCGAAACCCCGGCGGCACGTTCAACGACAGCTTGCGCAAGCTGCAGTCGACAACCTCGCGCGCCTTCTTGCAGGTCTGCCGGAAGGCACTGGTGCAGCCGAGGCGGCCCAGCGCCTCGCACAGCACGCTCTGTTCCGCGTCCATGTTGTGAAGTGCGTCGAGCAGGTCCGTCGCACGCGCAGCTCGCTTACAGGCCGGCTCGCTGCACGTCGTATCGTCGCTTCCGGCTGCATGGCTGTTCTGCTGCCAAGCGGCGCTACAGTTCACCGCGTCCGGAGGACAAGCTGTTACCTCCATCCCTTCTTTACTCTATACTGAGCTAATAAACCTGTACTATACTTCGGCATGCACGTCACAACGCAGAGCAGCAACTGTGTCAAACGAGCAAATGAGCGACAGCTGCCTGATGTTTATGCGTACCAGAAGCGCTATACACGCTGGGGTACTGAAGGAGGCTTAGGCAATTTGAACTATGACAAGCGGTGTGTGACGCGGCGTCTCGGGCGGCGTCTTGATGTAATGAGCCGGATCCAGAGCCCGTACCCCGGTGCCTGGGACACGGCAGACGGCACTTGCCGCCCACACCGCAACTCGCAGCCAGGCTGCAGCCAGGCCCTGCCAGGAGGTGCACCATTGGCGCCCACTGTAGGGAGACCCAGCGCGCGCCAGTAAGGGCGAACCGAGGGGGCCGTAGGAGGTGGACTCATCGTCGGGCTATGCTCACTCCCAACTTCGGCCGTGCCCCGACAAGAAGTTTTAGAAGTCCTGGATGTCACCCTCCTGACTCTTTAAGTCCTAGGTGCGGTGTGCGCTTGGTAGCCTGCACCTTTTGCGCCACGCTGTACCGCAGGTCTCACGTGAGGTATCACACCCGCAGTAAAGCGCTGCAGGACTCCCTGCTGATACCACCTCAACGCGCTGGCACCGTGACACCCAAGCGCCAAGCTGTACTCCCTTGCAAAACCTTCTTCTGCCAACAAGCAGGCACAGCCAACGTTCATTAATGCTCGCCATACACGAGGGCCCCCGGCCGTGCAGACGCCCCGCGGCGGCCGCTGCGCGCCTACCGCCGGCGACCCACCTCCACCAGGGCCCCGCACGGCATCCGGGCATCGCCATGCAGCGTACATAAGCACCCCAAAGCCGTACCGGTATGCGAAGCCTGATCTATATGCGCCACGACCAGCAAACGACCTACCGCTTGACCGTGACCACTAGGGCCACCGCAGCGGCCCGATCTTCTGATCGCCAAGTCATGCCGCCATAGCACCGCCGATCCACCCGCCACGCGCTCGAACGACAGAGCCGCAGGGCCAGGGCGGCGGCAAGCACTATGCACGCCGCACTCAGCCGCAGCCTACCGAGTGCGCAGCCGGCCGCAGCTCGTCAATCCGAAGCACTGGAATTCACATGATCATCGCCGCTTCGGGCAAGCCCCTCGCGCCACCGGCTCCAGCCCGCGCTTGACGGGCTCGCTTGGCCTCCACGCCATTGCAGACGGGCGCGCCTGGCCACAGAGCCCGTCACACCAAACCAAGACCGCCACCACCCCTCACCCACCCGCTCACCGCAGTCTCCGGCCGAGGCCTCCCTCGTGACCCGGCCAGCAGCCGCACAGTCCTGCCGCCGCTCAGTCCTCCTTCCAAACCCACGCTACCCTGCGACCCGCCTCCAACGCACCACGCCCGGCCGGCCGTACGCCTCCCCAGGACACCTGACCCCGCCGCCTGCCGCCGGTCCTGTTCACGCCTTGCATGCCTACGTGCGCTGAGGGGCACATCGCGACCCACCGCCGCGCAAGGCACCCCGCCGCCGCGCACCTCACGCCACGCCAGTGCCCCAGCGCTGTTCCGGGCCGCTCTCTCCTTGCCGCTTCTCCAGCGCCAGCGCCACCTGCTCCGCCTGCTTCTCATCAACGCAGGGCGCAAGCGCCGCACGCCCCTGGGTCACACGCCGAGCGCCAGCGACCCCGTCTCACCGCTGTCACGTGTCCGCCGGGGCCGCCTGTGCCAGGCGCTGAGCCATGGGGCCCGCAGCGGCAGCGGCTGCGCCTGCGCCCCTTGCCTCACTATCTCCTGTACCACGCCTACCAGTGCAGGTTGCTGTTCCCCGCCGCCGCTCTAGCCAGCACCGCCTTCGAGCCCAAACGATCGCCACGGCTGGCGCTCCCAGGCCGGCGCCAGGCCACGCTCCAGTGCGCCCTCGACACGCGGCTACTCGTCTTACGTGGTGTCTTGCCACAAACGTCTTCACTCTCTTGCCGCCACGGCCTCGGCTGACGCCGTCATGCATGCCACCAGCCGACACTGCGCCCCTCACCACCTGCCTGCTGCGGCTCACTTCTTGGTGCTACCCCGAACCGCAATCCCCTTCGTGGTGCCGCCAAACACGGCGTGCGTGTCGGTGCACTTCTCGGGCTCCCATGGGTCCTTGGGGTGGCGCGCCTCGTGGTGCATCTGGGGGATGGCGGCGAGAGGGGACACGAGGGGGCAGGAGGCGGGAGACATGAACTAGTGCAGCTGTGCAAGTCAATGGACGTTTTGCGGCAATCACAGCTCCCACGGGTGGCCTGCACCTAGGGGGAGGGAGCCTGGGCTGACGGCGCCTGCATGTCATGGCGGGCCCCGTGCCACCGCACCTGCATGCTCTTGAGGTCTGGCGCCTGCTGCTTGCAGATGTGGCACTGGTACTTGGCGTGCCCCGCCTTGCCGCCTAGCCGGTCCTCCAGTCCACCCTTGCCTCCGCCCATGTTGGTCGTGGCGGCGGCGGTCTGCGCGTGCAATCGTGCAGGGATATGGATGAAGGAGCATGGGAGCCACGTTGGGCGGCTGGAAGAGTGGCTGAGTAGCAAGCAGGGCGTGACTGGCAGGCGCGGGGTGTGGGCTGGGGCGTGAATTGGCGGGAGGCGCAGGGCCAGGGCCGCTGGCGGTAACAAGCGTAGGAGATATAACGCAGAATGATGTACGAGTACGGCTGCGGGGCATGATAGAGCCGCCGTGGCGGGCACGCGGGTCGGGCGGGAGTCGCAGCCGGAACGAGCGTGCCAAGAAGATCAGGGCTGTAAGACGAGTAGGCCCGAACGGGCCCAGGCCGAAATAGATGCGAACAGACGCAGAATGCACGACGCGTACGTTGGCTGAGCGAATTGCAGCATGGCTCAAGCGGCGCCGCACCTTCATAGCGATTTCCTTAGCCGTGTGCTTGGCAGGCTTGGCCTTGCCCATATTGATGCTTTGGTGCTAAAGCTGGCTCTCAGGCCAAGCAGCCGCGGCTCGGCGGCTTGACGGCGCCTCCACAAGCGCCCCCGAGTGCCTATATGTACCCGACAGCGATGCGGAACCACTGGTGCACGTATCGGAGCGCTACTCGACGTGAGCGCGGGCGATGACCGGTCGCGGTGAACGTTAGCCCTTGCTACTTTTTGTAGACTGCAAGCACACAAGAGGTGAATACAGCGTATCGACAGAGTACCGAGCGCGTTACCGCGTGTCTTGAGGGCGCGGCGGCATAGGCGACTAGCGACCGTACGACACACCAGGCCCCACCGGCCACCCGCACTGCGGAACTTAACTCGCCCGCCAGCCCAACACCTACTCGCTCTACAGCCCCTTAATTGACCTAGGTTAACTGGTGGCGATGACTGACGTGCGCTGCAGGGGACAGGGGCTTGATGTGCGCATGCAGGAACCCCATACGAGTGCGAAACGCGCCGTGCAATGACAGCTAGCTGTGGGCGGGCGCTTAGCGATGCGATGCTGAAGGTCCATGCAGATGCTATCGAACGGCAGCTGCTGGGGAGTGCGGTTGCTTTTGTCGGTTTGCAGTGGCGGCCGCAGTGGGCGCTGGACCGCCAACGCGTTCCTAGTGGGGAAGCCGTCTGGGTTCTGGTGTGTGTTCGAGTCTGCCGCGACGGAGGACGCAAGTGCGGGTGAGGGTGATGTGAGTGATCGGCGGGTAACGGGCACAGCCCAAAACACAGGGGCTGGTGTGAAGAGGTAAACAACTTGATCAATGCGCCAGCTGCAGCGGTCATATGTAGCTGTAATCTTCAAGGCGCCTGCACTATTGTTCTTCCTTGCTGCACCGCGCCAGCTGTTGACCTCGCGCACAGCTGCTTGATTATGTCGCGCGGTTGCCGCGGCTGACTATACATGACGCAATGACACGGTCAGCCGAAAGCCAGCGAGCAGTTTAGTTCTTGACGCAAACCGCCCATGGAGGGCTTGGCGGGCCTGGGCAAAGGCGCCCGGGTCTTCTACAAGAAGGATGCAAGCACCTGGCAGCAGGGAGAGCTGGCGTCGCCGGCCAAAGACGGCAAGGCCACAATTCAAGTTGGAGCAGCGACGCTGACCGTGGCTGTGGACTTGGTCGTGCCGGCCAACCCCACGCTCCAGGATGGCATACCTGACGTGGTGCAGCTCTCTTTCCTCACGGAGCCGGGTATCCTTTTCAACTTGGGGCACAGGTGCGCGCCGCGAGGCGAACGATCGGGCCTGCGCGGAAGCCGCTGCCGCCAGCAACGCAGACAGTGAATCAGTACTATCTAGTCGCTGCTGAAGCGCGTGTGGGCTTCGCGGCATTCGGTCGGCGCACCCTGGACGTGACCCCCGTAACCAGGTGCCGCCCCGGCGTGCCTTTCGCCTGGTTCCTTCTCCTTGTGCCGGGTTCATGTGGCACGCGCCCCCTCGCAACCTTCTCTGATCATGCCCCCCAACCATGGCTTCTACGGGCAGGTACAAGACTGACCACATCTACACGTGGGCGGGCCCGGTGCTCATCGCACTTAACCCGTGCAAGATGCTACCGCTGTACACGCCCGAGGTGGCGTCAGAGTACAAACGTGAGCCCGTAGCCCTGCACCAGCAGCAGGCAACCCACACAGTTGGCCCACAACGGTCAGCTTCCACGCTTCCACCTCTGTCAGACCCAAGCTGCGCAGCCGTGCGCTCAAGCGGCCCGCCCGACCCCCATGGGCTCGCCTCGCCCCCTTCTGCCCTTCCCCCAGAGGCCGCCCGCGAGTCCGTCACCAACCTGGCGCCCCACATCTACCTGGTGGCTGCGGCCGCCTTCCGCCAGATGCTGCGGCACCGCACCAGCCAGAGCCTGGTCGTCAGCGGGGAGAGCGGCGCAGGTGCGGGCGGTGTACACGACTTGGGAGGAAGCGTTCATGGGTTGGGCTTGGGACACGGGCGCGGCCACAGGTGCTTTGCAGCCATGTAGAGCTTAAGCCGCCGTAGCGCTGAGGCAGCCACTGGATAGCCCGGCCCAAGCCTTGGCCCTGGCTCGATGCGCGGCCCCGGCTACATGGCCCCGCATCAGCCATGGGCGGCAATGCGCCGCGCCGCTGCCGTTGGTTGCTTGGACTGGCCAGCCGGAGCAGCCGTCCCGCAGCAGCGGCAGCGCGGCAGCGCCAGTCGCTGCAACGGCGCAGCTCGGGTATCGCCTGGGCCCTGACGGTAGCCATGGGCGTCACCAGCACCGCCGCAGCATCCTCGGCTGCGGTCAGCCAGGTGGCATGGGCGAGCTTGCGGCAGCTAGCGGCGGAGCTTAGCCTGGCGCTGGCGTTGCCGCAGCGCCCAGGGGCCCCGCTGATTGGCCAGCCTGCCGCACCGGTGGACCTCAGCTGGGAGGCCGTCCTCCGCCAGCAGGGCATGCAGCGGCGGCGGACGGCAGCGGATGCTATGGATGTGCGTCTGCTCCCCTCCCAGCGGATCGCGCCTCGTCGCCCGGCACCGGGCACTCCCAACGCGTTGCTCGGCGCTTGCCCACGGCGCTTGCCGCATTCATCGCGGCTCTGTGGCGCGGCCGCTGCTCGGCAACTCCAGGGCCCTGCGGCCGTGGCCCGGGAGCCCTCAAGGCCCTGCATGCAGCCCCGCGCTCGCGGCGCCAGGTTGATGGCCAGGTGCCCGCCAGCTATCCGCAGCGCAGGCCTGCGATGCCGCCGCCATCGCGCGCAGATGCTAGTGCGACACCGCCCGTGCCTCGAATGTGGCGGGCCCCCGGCGGCCCCCTTGTGCGGCTACGGCTGTCGGCTGCCTCCTGCACGGGGTCCTGCCGCGGCCGCCAATGGCCGGGCGGCGGCGGGTGGAGCAGGTTGCCGACGGCGCACCTCCCCTGCCCCGGCCGGAGCAGTCTGGCGGGAGTGCTTGGTGGCCGAGGCGCGTGCCTGGCCGCGGCGAGCACCGATGACAGCAGGCAGCGAAGGGCGGGCGGCGCCGTAAGCCGTGTCGCTGGCCAGTCCAGCTGCTGTAGCGGCCGTCCCCGGTGATGCAAGCTTTTGGGGAAGGCGGCCGCTCGCGGGGTACCTGTGCGCCCGGCGGACCAGCCCGCGGCAGGGCAGAGCAGTTCGCCATGTCAGGGGGCCGCAGCGGGCCTAGTACTGCGCTCAGCGCAGGCGGCCGCTGCTCAAGGCCGAACCGCACCGGCAGCTGAGTCAGGGCGCTGTACCCAGTACCGGTGGCGGAGAGCCCGGAGTGCCGCCGCCTATGGGCACCCAAGCCATCGCGATCCGCTGCTGTTGCGCCTTGTTGGCCGGAGCCGGCTCGGGACCCCTGCTGCCCAGCCGGCCGCCGCCTCAACCGGCCGCCTCCCCTATCGGCGGCGTCACTCGCTGTCGCACAGCAGGAGGCGCGGAGCATAGGGGCATGCAGCACACCAGCTAGGCCGCCAGCCGGCGTGCGCTCGCGGCGCGCTGGCAGGGCCATGGGGCGCACACGCCGGGGACCCGGGGCCCGGCTGCCACTGGCCTGCAGGCCCCGGCGGAGGTGGGCCAGCGGCGGCGCAGCTGCGTCCGCTCCTCCACCCGCCCGCCCGCCGCGCTCCCCTTCTGGGCACAGCTGCCAGCGCCGCGGCGCCGGCGCCCCCAGCCTGAGCGGGTACCTAACACGGGCGGCGCGACGCGCTTGATCGCCTTTGGACCTTACTGAGCCCCTGGTCACGCACCAGCCGCTGGGTCAGCGGCGTCCCATATCACTAGCCGCCGCCGCCCACCCGCCTTTCTCCAGGCAAGACGGAGACCACCAAGAAGGCCATGCAGTACTTTGCCACGCTGGCGGGGGGCACGGGCGTGGAGGACCAGGTGCTGGAGGTGAGGCTGTGGCGGATGGGGCGGAGGTAGTCCCCAACGAAGGGTTGATTATGTATGAGGGTATTTGTCGCTCTGGTGGGGTGGGGGCCGGGAGGTGGGAGCCTGGTGCGGCCGGTCGTGCGCCGACGGTGGCGCGCTCAGACCCGAGGTGTGCTCGTGCCGTACTTCTTCCACTACCCCTCGTCCCCAGACCAATCCCATCCTGGAGGCCTTTGGCAATGCCAAGACGCTGCGCAACCACAACAGTTCCCGCTTCGGCAAGCTCATACAGGTGAGGGGGCGAGGGCAGCTCGGGGGCGAAGGCAGCTGCCGCCGGGCGGTGCCTGCACCCCGCGGAGGCAGGGCCCGCGGCGCCAACACGAACCCGGCTTGCCCCTCCCCTCTGCCCCTTCCCGGCCCCTTCCCCAGATTCACTTCAACGCCAGCCACCACATCTGTGGAGCCACCATCAAGACCTACCTGCTGGAGAAGAGCCGCGTGGCGTATCAGGCAAGCGCGGGCCAGGAGGAGGAGGGTCTGGGGACGGGAAGGCGAATATGCAGGGGGTGACCAGCGAGGCCCGGCACGCCACCACCCCCCGACCTCCCCGCGCCTCCTCCCCTGGCCGCCCGCCTCCCCTGCTGCTGTGTCCGCAGCTCAAGGGCGAGCGCTCCTTCCACATCTTCTACCAGCTCGTGCGGGGCGCCACCGCCGAGGAGCGCAAGGAGCTGCGGCTGCCGGCCAAGGTGCAGGACTTCGTGTTCCTGTCGCAGGTGAGAACAAGGGCGGGCCGGGGCGCGGGACGCGGGGCGGCAGCTGGGTGGGGAGAGGGAGGCTTCGTGCAGTACAGTGGTGGGGGTGGATAGCACGCACATTTGCGCGTACTGCCGCTGGAATACGTCACGCTGCTGCTGCGGCGCCTGTGTAGAACCGCAAGCCCAAACCGGCATGCGTACCGTTATGTACCCCCGGCCCCACCCGCCAGTCCGGCTGCACCGAGATTGCGGGCGTGGACGACGCGGCCGAGTTCCGCATCGTGCGGCGGGCGCTGGCGGACATCGGCGTGGAGCAGGAGGCGCAGGTGCGGGGGTCGGTGGCGGTGGGTGGGTGGGGGGCTGTGAGAGGGGAAGGTGTGTGGAGAAGGGATGTCGGAGTGGCAGTTTGGGCGGGGGCGCCGCGATCAGCACTGGGCGCTTTCACAAGAGGGCTTGGCTACAGCCGCCGATGCCTCCCGGTGGCACCCATCGCCACCCACCTCAACACGCCTTCCCTCCCACGCGTGTGCCTCTCCTCACCCCCCGGCCTCCCCGCCGCGCCGCGCAGTCCCAGCTGTGGGGCCTGCTCAGCGGGCTGCTGTGGCTGGGCAACATCGAGTTCGAGGAGAGCGGCACCGGGGACAGCACCAAGGTGCGTGTGCGCACGGCTGGATGCGCATGCGGGCGTGCTTGCCCGAGTGTGTGTGTTTGTGTTGGCGTATGGTGGCAAGGACGGGGCATCGGGGTGTGATTTGGGGGGATGCAGTGGGAGGAGGGGCGCAGCACCGGGAGCAGCAACACGGTGCGAAGGCCTGGGTGCGCCTTCGTGTGCTTCAGTGTTAGGTAGAACAGAACCCCACACGCGGTACAGCACGCCCCGTGTGCGTGTGGGCTGGGCGATGGCCCGTTACACCAAGCGCGCCCACATCCGCTGTGCTGCACGCATCGCACGCCTCTGGCGGCTCACGAGGGCCTGGATCACATGCTTTGCCTTTGCCCAGCCTCCCCTCCGCCTCGCTTTCGCCCGCCCCCAACCCCCCGCCCTCCCTTGTACCCGCAGGTGCACCAGAACGCGGCTCTGGACAACGCCGCCAGCCTGCTGGGCGTGTCGCAGGAGGCGCTCATCACCGCCCTCACCACGCGCCGCATCGTGGCCCCGGGCGAGGTGGTCATTAAGCTGCTCAAGGTGAGGCGGCCAGAGTCCAGGGCCCCCAGGGGGCAGGGGGGCAGGGTGCAGCGGCATGTTGGTGAAGCAAGCAGCGCGGGCCGCTCGAGGGGCGGACGGCGGAGCCGGGGGCTTGGGCCGGGCCTACGGGCTGCCGCACAGTGGGGACACGCGCAGTGTGGGGCCCCTCCGCCCAACTGTGACGGTTGCCATGTGTCCCCACCCGCCCGGTTGGGACGGGAGGCCGAGTGCGTTGTGGGCCCGCGAACATAGGGGAGCTGGGGATGTTGCCTGCACCGGGGCCTTCGTCACTGCGATCGCAACCTCAACCCATTTCATACCGCCCACAGCTGCACGAGGCCATCGAGGCGCGCAACTCGCTGGCCAAGGCCATCTACAGCGCCGTCTTCAACTGGGTGGTGGGCCGCATCAATGCGCGCCTCAGCTCGGGTAGGGGGAAAGGGGGGCGGCGGGCGTTCCATGTGTGTATGGGCGTGCGGCGTGTCGTGTCGTGCCGTGTCTTGTACGGGGTGGTGGGCCGCATCAGCATGCACCTCGGCTAGGGTGGTCTTGACTCCCTGACCCTGTACATCACCACTCCGCTCTCCCTTCCCTACACCAGGCAAGGCCACGTCGGGCCTCTACATTGCCATCCTGGACATCTACGGCTTTGAGCAGTTTGACCGCAACAGCTTCGAGCAGCTGTGCATCAACTACGCCAACGAGCGCCTGCAGCAGCAGGTGGGGGCTTTGGGCCGGGTGGAGGGGAGGACGGATGATATGGACGAGGAGGCGGGAAAGAGGGGCGGCGATCGGGGCCTGGCTGCAGACACAGGCTCGCGCGTGCGCCTCTCTTCGTTCCCTCCCCCACCCGGCAATATCATCTTCCCAACTTCACCCTTC
>BDDC01002159.1:0-15504 GCA_001662425.1 Chlamydomonas sphaeroides | reverse complement strand
GGGGGCGGCGGGGCTGTCAGGGGAGATGCGGCCGCACACGCCAGCTGCACCGACGAGAGGCGGCTGCCGGTAGTGCCGCTGCCGGCAAAGGTACCCTGCAGGCCGACGGCTAGGAAGTCGTCGGGGCACGTGTAGGCGAAGCGGCTCGCCGGCTGGCAGGATCGATTGGATGTCAGTGCAATGCTGCGGAGGGCTCCGCACAGCACGGACAGCTGCAGTGGGCAAGAACGAGCAGGCGGTCAGCAAGAGTGGTGCTGACATGCAAGGGCCGCGCTAGTGTGAAGCCTTCGTGCCCTGCCTCACCGAGCAGATGCCAGCAACGTCGAACTCCCCCGACATGCCCTGGATGCCTGCCAAGCCGCATTCGGCACTAGCCGCTGTAGCGCTGGCAGAGCTGGCTGCCGCCCACAGCCGCTGCTCGAGTCCGGAAGCAAGGCCACCGCAAGAGCCTCCGATGTCTTGGACGAGGCCGCTGCTGGGGCTTATCACGAGAGTGATGGATTGCAGGCGAGGCACCTCAGACTCTCGCCGGCAACCAATGCTGAAGGTGGTGGGAGCCAGCGATGTGCTTGGGCTAGCGGGCACCCCAAACAGCGGGCTCAGCGTCAAGGGCGTCAGCGGCAGCGGCCGGTTCAGTGTGGCATCCTCCGTTGCGCTGACGTCTTTTGATGTTGCCGAGAGCGCCCGTCCCCCTGCAATGAACATGGCGTCGCTCCGAAAGCACGTGCGAACCGCCGTCGAGGTCACCGTGGTCGTGTTGAGGGCTGGCCCTTGCATGGGCTGCTGCCAGGGCCGGGCCATGAGGTAGCACATGCTGAGGGCGCCGTCCTGGCCCGGCACGTACATGTAGTACACACACCTGCGGGTGGCATGAGCGACCGGCAATGCACACACCTGCGTTTGCATCGGTTGCTTTGAAGTAGCCTAGCAGTAAGGGAATAGCTGGCAACATGTCTTGCAGCGCAGCCCAAGACGCACAGCCCAATGTACCGTATGGCGGGGCAGAATAATGCTCAACATGCATAGAGCAACCCAAACATGCATCCGACATCCATCGGACATGCCCCTCCTCTCTGCAGTACACGTCGTTGCACCCACGTGTCGCGGACCATGCAGGCGGCAACGCAGTCGCGCTCCTGCTCCATGGCGAGGGGGCTGCCGGGTAACATCTCGCCGGGCACGATGAAGGGCAGACCGCTGCAGCAAGCAGCCGAGGGAAGGAGCATTTAGATAGGTGGAGCACAGCTCGCGCTGGACCTACACAGTTTGCATGGCTGAGCCAGAATATCAAACTTATCACGGCAACTTACTTAGGGCGCTCAAGGCAGAATAGGTCGGGATCCTGATTGATGTCCGGATGAACTGCGATGCGAAGGTGGTATGGGCATTGTGGATGGAAGCGTCCAAGGCAAGTAAGGCAAGCACAGGCCGCAGGGCGTCGCGGTGCGTCAGCGCTTCCTTTTCCGAACTCTAGGATTGCTCCATACGCCACTTACGCTCCTGGCAGACTACCGGCACCGCCCCTTCGCTGCAGGCCACCGAGTAGACGCCTTGCGGCAGGAAGGTTTCCCTCGAAGGTGGTGGAGGCGGAGGTGGGGGAGGCGGTGGAGGGGGGCTGTCTGGCGATGTCGGCGGGGAGCTTTGTGGTGGAGGCGAGCCCCGTGGGGAAGGGGACGGTGGGACCGGTGGACTGGGGCTGGGCGGATGTGGACTGGGCGGGCCGGGAGAGGCCGGGGGCTGTGGTGGAGGCGGCGACACACGAACGGCTTCACTGGCAGCAGTGGCGTTCCAGTAGCCGTGCACGCCGTGCTGCAGGGTTACGTTTGCTCCGTCCGGGGAGTAGACGATCATGCCGCATGCGAAGTCTCCAAAGTCATCCGCCGACCAGCTGGTCAGCGCCCCATCAGCAGCGATGGTGCCGTCTGTCCAAAACATCTGCGCAGACAAGATTGCGCTCAGGAATCGCAGCGGTCGACAAAAGCCGTATGTGATCGTAATTGCAAGGCCAACAAGACAGGTCACCGATCAAGGCATCACGCACGCATGTAAACGGCAAGCCCACCTGACCATCACCAAAGCTTCTCAGGCTGTAGACGCAGGGTAATCAAGGACATGGCATATCAGGAAGTCGGCATAATATCACACAGAACATCGCCCCCGCATCCGCGTCGCTGCCGCGCGACGCACCCCAGCCAGAAGTGCGAAGGCAGGTCGTCCGCCACCTCGGCGCTGAGGAGGCTCTCCATCACGTACACGTCGGTGAGGCTGGGCAGCTCGGTGCTCAGCATGCGGCCTGTGATGGAACAGTCAAGCCGAAAAGTAAGGGACGAAGCCACGCGCATTGAACAGCCACAGCTTGCAGCCGCAAGCAGGCAGCAGCAAGGCGCCGTCGGTGGCAGCTCGGCACAAAGCGCGTGGCCTGCTCGCTAGCTGTCAATGTCACAAAACGTAACCAAGTCACGGTCAACCGAACATCCGCCCAGACATGCACGTCATGATGGCCGTGCAGTTCCAGGCATTGGGTAGCAGCGCGTCCGTACGTGCGCTTGTTACTCACATAGCTTGTTGCCTTCGGCGAAAGGCATTGTGACGCCGCTGGGGCCACCATCCGAGAATTTCAGCAGTGCTGTCGTGAGAAGTGGCACACGCTGGGGCGTGGGCAGGCTGGTGCTCGTGTTTGACAGCAGCTTGCAGATGAAGGGCAGCGCGCTGGAGGCAGGGGAAGCGAGCACGTAGAGGAATGACATGGGCCCCTGTACCGTGCACATAGTTGCAGCATCTGCAATCCCGCCCCATCACCTGCTGCAGGGCTTGTCCTGCCATAGCGCTGAAGCCGACACCACCTCACGCAGACCGCCACCGCTGCTCCCTGCGTGCATGCCCGCCACCCACAGCGATATTGTTACGAAAGAGCGTGGAGACAGGAGGGCTGAAAGCCCAGCACGTGTTCCCTGAGCGATCCCCGGCCTTTCGCCTTCGCTTACCTGCCAGCTCCACGGCTGCCGCGGCGCAATCTTCCTGGCCGTACCTGCGCACGTATGTGGAGTGTGGGTGGGGGCAGCGTCCACGCACATACAGCAAAGTGCCCACAAACATTGCACCAGGTCATTGGGTCCTTGCAGCCTCACCTGCCATCTGGCTGTCCCGTGCTCCAGGCCTCGTACGTGAGGTCCTCACCGTCCGACCACAGAAAGCGACCTACGGCGTGAGGCACGGCAGAATACGCGATGTGTTCGCAACACAATGTGCGTTGCTGGCGCAACTCATGCTGGCAGTTTGCGTACGCACCCTCTTGGTCAGTGTCGCTGGCTCCAAGCCACACAAGCACCTGCGGTGGTTTTACCCGCGTAAGCCTACACACATGGATGGCATTGGCAAATCTCGCTTTCATTCCCTACGACCCGCGCACCTCCCGGCCCTCGTACACGTCCTCCGCTCCCAGCTTGCCCGCCGAGGCCCAGCCCGCGAGCAGCGAGTATACCACAGCAGCCTCGCCGCCGCTCAGCACACTGGCCAGGTGGCCCCCGACTGACGCGCAGTGCTCCTCAGCGGACGCCCATGTCTTTTTGACCTGATACAGCTGGAACTGATAGCTGCCAATGGATGCAACAACCTCGGGGGAGCCAACGTCTGCCGTGCCTTGCGAGCTCACTGGCAGTCATGCATGGGGGGCATGTGACGCGTCATTGTAGCACCCCAGTGTGTGCAAGCACCCCGCTGAAGGTGGGTGGCTGTGTTGCATCAGCCCAGGGCATTGCAGCAACCAATCGACAGTCTCACCAACGTTGGTGCAGGTGGGCGGCAGGTAGGTGAGGCACGATGATGCATCGCCGTCCATAGCGCTGACGAGGCTGTCCAGCAGGGTGCCGTAGCTGTCCGAGTCCACGTCGTACTGCGCAGTAGACAGTGACGAAGTAAGAGCATCACGCCGCGAGCAATTAGCATGTCGTGTGTCGCGAGCAATTAGCATGTCATGTGTGGGTCGACTACATGAAGCAACGTGCATGGTGAGTGTGTCCCCTTTGCGTCCCTGTAGTCCTTGTGCGCAGATGGCAGGCAGGGCTCACCAGACCGACGCCACCCAGGCAGTGGGCGCGCGCGAAGCAGACCTGGGTGGATGCAAGTAAGGTCGTGATGGAGTTGGGCCGCTTCCGGTGAGCACTGCAAGCCCAACCCCAATGCTACTGGAATACATGCGCGAGTGCGTCCGCCCCACCTTGCTGTTCGTCGTCTCTGGCGACTCGAAGTGGGCCCACGAGTTGCTGCCGTACGCAGCGGTAAGTACGAAGGCTTCGCGGTTCATGCGCGTGTCGCCCGATGCAACGAGCTGCTTGATCTCAGCCTGGCTCAGGAGCCCCTCCACGCCCATACAGGGGCCTGCCTCGCCGGCGTCTGTAGACGGAGGAAGGCGGTCGGCAGGTGCCGCAGGAGCAACACTTCTAAACACGACACATGCAAGCACATGCATCGCAACGCCTGTGCCCATGCCCGCCGACCTGCGACGAAGCCGTCATCGTCTAGCAGGTAGCTGCGGCCCATGGCGTTGATCACCAGGGTCAGGCGCTGCGGCGGGATGCCGGCCGCCAGGACCTGGGGAAGAGTTGGAGAGGAGGGGTAGTTTGGTGACGTGGGCGGCACAGACATTGGAAGGTGCATGCGAAAACCCGGGGACGCTGGAGTTACGAGCGGCATAGCCATGCATCGCACCGTGTCAACCATGGTGTTGACACTGAGGCCGGTGGACTCGAGGCAGTCGAACAGTGGGGCCTGCAAATACAGGGACCGAGGGCTTGCTATGACACAGCTTGCTTGGCAGCTGGTGCTGCGCATGGGTCATCAGCAGCGATCTCGGTGGACGCTACATCTTGGTCTGGCCTTGCCTCGACATAGGGTGATGCGCCGGTGACCTCATCACCAGACAGGTCAAACGCCTGAAGGGCGGGGCGCGGAGTCCATGAGACAGAGCAGCATGTCACCGACAGTTCATTTTGGTGCCCGCCACACCTTGAAGTTGAACAGATCAACGACGGGCGCGAGGGACAGGTAGGGCACGCTCTCAAGATAGACATCGGTTGGAGAGATGGCAAGCGCCAGGCTCTTGTCGAGCGCCGAGAGCGCATCCGCCAGGGCCACAACCAGCTCGGCGAAGTTTGAGACCTGCAGGCAGGAGGGCGGCACACGACTCATCCACGGCTAGTTGTCAGTGACAGACAGTGCTGTCACGCCATGTGGGTTCCAGTCACGCAGTCGATGCCGTACGTTGCCAGGTTCCCAACACTCACCTGGTCGGTTGTCATAGACGGCCAGTCTAGCTCAACTCCGTCGTAGCCCGCTGTGTCGGCAAAGCTCGCAACCGACTCGGCAAAGCGCGTGCGAGACTGCGAGCCAAGCAGGATGCTGGCCAGATCGCCGTTGCTGTCCCCGTCAATGGATAGTAATACCGCCACGCTCGAGCTAATAGCCTTGAGGTAGCTGCAGAGTGGGGATGAAAAGCCAGGGGCATCGAAGTGTGGCATGCGAGCAACAAAGTGCGTGGCCCCTTGTGGAACCGGCAGCTGCAAATAAACGTGCCTTGGGAGGTTGGCCACGTCTTTGGCGCTTGTGGTGGTCAGGTTGAGGCCTTCCAGGCTGGGCTGCACAGACTTGTATATGACATGCGTGCCTGACGCAGCGCGGCGGGCAGCGCTGGAGACATCGTCCGAGCCCTGACAGTCGTCGGCTGAATCAATGGCGCGGTTCGTTATGTACGTCACAACACGTGAGGGAATGCCACAGCGCAGCTCGATTGGTGTCTCTGCTATCGCAGAAGAGGCAGCGACAATGGTAGCCGCCGCTGCAGGAGCACGCATGCAGTATGATGGCGGTTAGCGTCCGTTCGTGTGTACGCCAACACCTTGCACAGCAGCCGCTCACTTGAGTCCGTCTCGCCAAGCCGCAGGACGTCAGAGGCGGAGGGCAGGCTCATGGAGGCAGGGGCGTCAAATTGAGCCGTGCTGCTGAGCTCGAAGGCGCTGCCGCTTGAGACAAGGTAATAGGAGCCCCACTCGCCCAGAGCGATGATGTCGGAGCGACCGTCCTTGTTCACATCCCGAACCAGCAGCGCATCGATGGAGGACGAGGTGAGGGCACCCCACACTGCGGTGTGCACGCGCGATATCGCATGAGTGTTGTTGTGCTAGATCCACACATGTCATTACCGCTGCATTCGCGCACCTCCCAGGTTGGCGACATAGACGCGGCGGTCGCTCGAGCCAACACACGCAAACTGCGGCACCAGGGTGCCGGGGCTGTTCGAGGTGTCGGAGGGCCCCACAAAGTTCCCCATCAGTACATCGGACGGGGACGTGCAGGCGCCACGGGGAAACGTGGCTGGCGCCGCATAGTACCAATTGAGGGGCGCCTGGAGATGTGCGAGGAAAGGGCGACGCATTGCCAAGCCAGGGTACACGAGGCATGGCATGCTACCGATTGGACAGCAGGAGGTGCATGGGCAGGGACCGTGCAGCGCTGAGCTGCGCACCGGGGGGCTGAGAGCCACAAACAGCTTATACGTCTCTTTGGCAGCTGACAGCCTGTCGATGTAGGCCTGGGGAACCATTATTCGCGTAGTCGCAGTGCGTAGGAATTTGGATGTTGGTGGCATGTGTTAGGCTGCTGCATCACATATATGGCATGCCGGGCACATGCAAGGGAGCACTCGTGCCATGTGCTGCTGCTCATGTGCGTGTGTGCGTGGCTGGTCATGGGTCGCGCTTTAATGGTGGCACTTGACCCACCACCACAACGTCGGCGAGATTGTCGTTGTTCATGTCCGCGGTCAGCAGGAAGCAGTCCTCTCCAAGCGAGGAGCACCTGTGGTGCGGCGGTCCCATTTTATGGTGTTGTGTGCCACAGTATTTACCGACACTTATGACGCCGTGTCACAAACACAATTACGCACCGGGCTCCAACCGTCGACAGCTCGTACCACGTGATGCCTGCGCCCACGGAGCCAAGATTTGGCAATGGACATAGGCACATGCAGGTCACGCATGGAGCACCCAGCGACAAGCAAGCGTCGCCCTGCTCGTCAACTCGCCGTCTCCATCGACATCGTCTTTGAAGGCGCTCTTGCTGGAGGGGTAGTAGGCCAAGCGCAGCTGCGACTGGTCGAAGAAGACCTGAGACGGACAGCACATGGACACATGGCATGCATGTGATGGCAGGAAGCGCAAACTCGCGTCCAGGACAGGCTAGACACAAACACTAGGAACAAACACTGCGCAATGGAGTTTGACTAGACGCCGACACGCACTTCTCTCAAGCCAAGCACATGGGCACACAACTGCTGTACATGAATAAAGCAACGCTTACCAGGTCAGCGGCTCCGTCGCCTGTCACATCCGCAAGCACACTAGCCCGCGTGGTGGTGTTGGTGGGGTCAAGCCGTTCGCCGACATCCACTAACCAGGACGTCAGCGACGAGAACGAGCTTAGGCCGTTAGAGAGGGCCACCTGCGGTGGTGGTCAAATGGCGTTGCACCCCGCTGAGGCAGCTACGTATATGGTGAGCCGGCGGGCCAAAGGAGCCTAAAGGCAGACCAGCAGCTGCGCAGCATGTCCGCATAATCCGCCTTGCTTGGCCCACGCACGGCCACGCTCACCAGAACCTCACTGTCGTACATGGCAACCACATCATCCCAGCCATCGCCGTTGGCATCCTGAGAGGCAGGAAGCACGCACGCAGGCGTGTACGGAGCTGAGTTCGGCTCGGGGAGACGGAGCAGCAGCGGAGTGTTCCTGGGCGCCGCACCGCGAGTTGGAGCGCTCCCGGCTTGGCAATAGTGCCAAAGTCGCTGGGCGGGAGAGAAAGGGCCGAAGGAATGCGGGTGGGGGGCAGATTACCCACGCGTAACACGTGCACGCAGGCTGGGGCCAAGCAAACGCCCGCATATGTGATATGCAAGCCAGGACACGTCCGTGATGCAGGCAGGTGCTCACATCCTGCTGTCGCTCTCAGGCGCCTCCAGGGCACTCATGTACTCGTCACTCATAATGAGACGACCCAGCAGGCTGCCACTCGTCTGGTAGCTGAGCAGCAGCAGGTCCTGACGCGGAAAGCATCATTGGGCATTGAGAATGGACTTAGGAGCCACGTGGCGCATGTGGCCTGTGCTGCTTTTGTAAGTTGCGCGTAGGGCCGGCATGCAGGTCCTGTGCACCCCGCACCTGCGCGTCCTTGCGCGTGCCTCCGCCCATCTTGCCGACCAGCAGCGCCGTCTCCCCGGCCCGGGGCACCTCGTCACCCGACAGGTCTGTGAGCCAGGGGTCGTCGCACAGACCGCGCTGGGGCGTGGTTGTGGCGATGGGCGTGAAGTTGAAGCACCTGAGAAGCGAACGTAGGGCAAGGTTTAAATGTGCTCTTTGCAAGGTTGCGAGAGCGCCCTTGGCTGCCTCCGATAGGTGAAGTGCAGTTGGCATACATCGACCGTACGTGTATAACATTTGCTAACACGCCACGTCGGCACTCAGGGGACTGAGGTACGGTGCCCAGTGCTGCGCTTTTGCGCGCACGATACCAGACGACACCTCTCTAGCTCCTCCCTAGATCCCGACCCTGCTGGCGCCTCACCTAACACTGACAACGCTGTTGCCAGGGCACTGGGTGACGCTCGCGGACATGGTGGGGCAGTCGAGGATGGAAGCCTCGTTGCCAGTGCACGCGAGCCTAGCGATCTTGGGCAGGCTCGCCGAAGATGCGTCGTCAACGCTGCAAAATGACGGCTCTGTGGGGTGATTGAGGGGCAATGCCGCAAGTACATCCGTCGTAGTTTGCTCCAGAGCCATGCAGGCAGACCGCTCGAAACCCGGACATACCCCAGTTAGTCATGGCTGCTGTGCCTCATGCTGTCTGCTTGCATCATCGGTTTCTATTCTCTGCAGGGCTCACCATAGTCGGCGGAGCTGGTGTATCCAAGCTGCCGGCAAACGGTCTTGGCGTTGAGAGAGCCGACCTGGGGTCGGGTGGAGGTGCAGGCGGGGCGGTGAAACACAGCGGGATGCTGTACCGGATTCGCAGTGTACGGGCAGGGGCGCAGATGGCTTTTGGAATGAAGGCAGCGAAACTTTAGCACCTTGTTGGTGTTGAACCCAGTGTCACAGAAGCGGCCCCAGAAGCCCGACATAAAAACATCCAGCCGCCCTTCGCCGGTCCGCGTTGTGTCCGCATTGGTGAGGCGCAGCTGAAACTCCTGAGGGTGTGGACACAGGAGAGGAAAGTATGGGCAGACGCATGAGCAGGTATGTGACGTAGATGCATGCGAAATCGCGCATTGAAGATCATAATGGGGGGCTCTATCTGAGCATGCTTCCTCGGACGGTGTGTGCCACTTCGCATTGTGCTCACCGGGGGCCAGCACTGGACGGCGGCACTGAAGATCTCCGCAGGACGGCCCGGGTCAGGAGGTGGGGCCGACGTTGCGGGTGGAGGAGGTCGAGGTGGCGGCGGAGGAGGAGGAGGTCGTGGCGGTGGTGGCGGTGGTGGGGAGGGAGGGGGTATGCCAGTACTGGGCGGGCTTGGCATGCCCAGTGGCGGCGGGGAGGGAGGAGGGGGTGGCGAGGGAGGGGAGGGCGGTGGAGACGTGGAGTCGAAGGTCATGGCACAGTCGGCGATTGTGTCCTCGCTGCCGTTGCACCGCAGCGAGAAGATGGCGCGAGGCAGGGTGCCCTGGCCGTATTGATGGCTGCTGCCCACCACGGCCCGCGCGCCTGTGGGGTGACGCGCGCCCAACGGGCGGATGGAAGGTCGCCGTCATGCCCCCGGCAGCCGAGGCTCAAGGAGCACCCTCCTCCTCTGCGCGTGTCTTGCCTGCAGACGCTCGTGCTACAGGGCTGGCAGCTGCATTTGCAAATTACTAGCACAGCAGCCCCCACGCGACTGGTCACCGGACCCCGCCCGGGATGCAAGCAAGACTACGGACGAGTGAGCGTGCACGGACCTGACGTTTCTTGGCCCAGCTGACGGCAGATAACCTACGGCCAAGCACGCACACACGCACGCACGCACTGGCGTGATTAGCATTACATCCCGCATGGCACGCAGGCATCCCCGCCCGCGAACTAATGAGCTGACCGGCGGGAACGAGCGAGACCCACCACACAGCGACAGCCGTGCCGGTGTTGTTGTGGCTGTGTGCTCCCAGCATTACCTTCGCCTCACTGGATGTGAAGCCGAAGTCTCCAACCGTCCCCCACCTGGTGCAGGTGCAGCCATTGGGGCACGTGCATGCGGCAGCCGCCACAGCCGTGGTAGGTTAGTGGCCAGCAGCTAGCGTCGGGACGCACGCAGCTGGTGGTTGCACGGCAGTGCGGTAGGAAGCTAAAGGAGCTTCTGGGGGGCAGGAGGCACTCACTACCTATGTTGATGGCGCCCCCCAGCCACAGCTGCATGCAGGCTGCCGTGGTGCGCAAACCCTGACGACACCCATAGGACTCGGACGTGAGGGCAATGTTGGCGCTTCCCGGCTAGCGCGTGAAGAGCTTGTGGTGCTAGCCGCTGCACACTGCTGCGCTATGCGATGACACTGGCCGTGCGTAAGGACAACAGCACGTGCCCGTACATCCCAGGTACGCACTCTCCAGCGTAGAACACCTCCACCCGGCCCGAGTCGCCATCTGTATAGGCATTGCCTCGATAAAGGCGAGCCGCAAAATTCTCCTCGAAGCATCTGTTGGCCACAAGGGTCACGGCAAGCGGTTGCATGTGCCTTGCATCAGCTTGGTTGGATTGGATTTACTGTAAGCAAGCGCCCTGTCTGGCCTGCCATATTCAATGCGTGGTATGCTGTGAATGTGCTGCACAGCCTTTAAACGGCTGAGCTGCATGGCAGTATATTTCCACCGCTAGTCGCACGTCGTGGCTACAGCTCTACAGCACGCACGTCAGACGCCCCAGCTGACGTCATCGGACTGGTAGCTGACACGGGAATGTCGGCATTGAGCACGCCAGCGCCACACACAAGCAAAATGCCGCAACTCTCCGTCGCCAGATAGACAATTCAACTGAACGGCACTCACTTGACTCCGATGGAGTCCTCCTTGCTGCATACGGAGCCCACAGCGACAGCCGAGTAGCCACACGCTGAAAGGTGGCCCTCCTGCGGACGGAAGGGGTCACATGTGTGAAGGAGTTTGCCAGTTGCCATCTGGCTTGTACATGTACGTGGGCCCCTTTGTTGGGCATTTCGGCCTGCATGGCAGGGCAGTGACAGCCTGGCACATCTTTATTTTCCCGCAGGCATCGGTGACCCAGTAAGGCGCGCCTGTCTCATGTCACAAACCCACAGCCGCAAGTGTAGCAAGTGCCCAGCGCCGTCACACCACGCAGGCACCCACCAGCAGCAACGGCGGCACCCGCTGGCTGCGTCTTGGCGTTCTCCATTAAAGAGCCTCGTACATAACCCACATCGCTCGTAGAGGATCCGCCCCTGACCACCCCTGCGTTAGCCCGAAATCCATGGTGTATGTCGCGCCTACCGTGCCGGTGCAGTTGAAGCCCGTGTATCCCATTGGATAGTCGCCATCCAGCCAGCTCGAGTCAAACGCTTCGTCGCTGCACGCATGTGCCAGCGCACAGCACATGGCAGTGTGCGTCAGAGCCAGCTAGCGACGTTGGGCATCGTGCTGAGACCGGCGGAGTGAGGTGCTGCGCTAGTGCTGACAAGCGTGCTGGCACACACCACGCATACCTTGCAAGCGTCCAGCTGCCGCGCGTGTAGGCCTCCCAGGCACGGCTAACGACAGCCACCGATGCGGTTGGCAGGCCGAGCTGTGGAAAGTTGTGTCGGTGGAAGGTACGGCACGCAACATTGGCTGTATGCACGCGCAGCATGATTGCGTGGCACGCATGCTGATCTAGAACGTATGTATGCACGTGCAATCCAACATGCCCTGCAGTTGGAGCTGCCAGGTCAACTGCCCTGACTGGGATACCTAGCTAGACGCTTGTGCGTGGTGGCCCATGCACGAGCGAGGTCCAACTAACGAACGCATATGCATACGCCCCCGACTGAGTATGGCCAGGGTCGGTATCGCCAGAACGGGCATGCAACATGATATTGGCTTGGCATGTGGCCCCGCAGCCTAGTCCATTGCCACCATGGCATCGCTGCTTCACTTGCCGTACGGTTCTGGTGTATGTTGCAGCTCTCAGGGGTTAGCAACCTTTCCCCCGGATGTATGTGCGTCCCCGAGCCCACCCATGCACCAATCAACGTCCTGCCCTGATGCAACCATGGACTGTACAAACCTGTCCACACGCGACGCGGGCGTCTTCTTCTCCGAAATCCTGGCTGCAGATTGTGCTGCGCTGTCCGTTGACGATGGCAACAAGGCGGCCCTCCCGGACAACGGTGCCGTCCACGCCTGGGGACTTGAAGTGGTTCTGCAGCTCCACTGAGGGGAGGGGAATGGAGGGGAACACTGTAACCGCGCTTGCTTCGACGACATGAAGTTACAGGCACGGTGGTTTGTCACGAACACAAATCTAACGACAAGCGGAATTTGACAAGCACACTGGCAACTTCCGGCCGTGTATAGCACACACTTGAGACGATGTTCAGACAAACGGAATCACACTTCCAAGCATCTACGAAATATCACAGAATGCACTGTATCTTGCCACGACTATGCATAACACCAATAGCAATACCACGAATGCAGCTTAGCAGCCGGCGCCGAGCAGTGCACAGCAACTGCCTGTCAGCCAGCAGGAGCCAACGTCCGGCGCAGAAGCATCTTACGAGTCATTGTCTGGCCCTGAGCTATAGAGGTCAGAACTGCCACCAGCGCGATCACCCATGCGAAAGACACATGTTCTGTTCGAACGCCGCTGCGGGGCCTCGCCGCCCCTTGCCGCGGCGCCATGTCCTTGAACAACTCGAGACGTCGCTTATGACGGGGCAGCGGCTGGCATGCGCTTGGTGTCAACTACTCTGCTGCGGCAGCGAGCAGGCGCGTCGTTGTGATGCATACATACAGTAGCTATATATGTGTGCGGTGTATGTCCATTGCACAGCAAGTCGTGTGGTCGGAGGGCGGCATGAAGGGCCGACGACTCTCCGTACGGTCGCTCGCCGTACGTCGCCATGTCGCACCCCAAGGCGGGGAGGGGCGAGGAGCCCCGTCGCACAGAGCGCAGAGTGAGCTTCAGAGCTGCGGTGGCGCGGCGCGTACATAAGACGGGCGCTGATGAGCTGGAGGTGTCTGTGGCGCGGGACGGACGGGCGCTGGGCTGGAGGTGCAGGATCCGAGGGACTGGAGCCCACCATGAGTGGCAGACCGCCATCTTGCGTCGTTCTAGTTTATCATTCACCATGCGTGGCAGACCGCCATCATCAACCGATGGAGCAGCCGTGATGTGGGTGTCGTATGTCGTGGCTGAGGGACGGACGCGACCCCAGCATAACCGGATCGCTCCACTGATTGATGCACAGCTGTGTCCGTGAGCCTTGTCGTCGAGTGAGTGAGTCGCGCCCCCGGCCTAGGCCTCTGGGCTGGGCTGCGGGCCGGAATGCCGGTGGTCGAGCGGTGATGTCGGCGGGCAGGGGGTCACGTTCCTGCGGTGCAGCGAGCGGCTTGACGTGGGCACCGAGTGGTGAGCCGGCCAAGCCTGACCAGTCACCGCTTCCCATCGTGCGCCGCCCCCTGGTGGCATCCCTATCCCCCCACACACACTGCTCTTCTGTCGTCCCCGCCTGCTCCCCCCTCCAGGCTTCAATCACCGTACCTGTATATCAAGCAGAGGGCAAATCGCATCATGCCACACAGCGCACCTACTACTGCTAGCTACTTATTAGGTCATGCTACTGATGCACTCTGCTCTGTCCATCTGACACATAATCCGGAACCAGCAGGCCCTGTGACCGATGGCCGCTCTCTTGAAACGTTGCATTGCTGTCTGTAGACTGTAGAGCACTGGTTGCTTGCTAAACAAGCAGTAGATAGAGTTGTGGAAGCGCTGTGGAAAACGCGGGCTGAACCCGCTGTGTTTCATGATGATATGATGACCGTGGGTTGCCATACTCCCCGGAGGTTGATGGTGCTTGGGGGTAGGTGTGTCCCATCGAAAATCTGCCATGGCGTTGCTGCCGTGTTTCGGTGCACGGCATTGCGGGCCTTCTTGGTGTGCCGTGGTATTGTGCACCTGTCCTCCACTGGGGTTAGGCGGCAGCTGTTCGGGACGTGGGTTGCTCCTAGTGACCCGAGGTCGTCACGCAGCGCCTCCCATCGCTTCCTGCCGCGCAGGTTGACGCTGTTGAGAGCCCTCACACCCTCATCGTTGGCCATGAGAAGGAGCTGCAGGCCGCCCTGGGGTGGCTTGGTTGTCGGCCGGTCGCTGCCCAGCCCAGGGGCCAGAGCTGTGCCGGCAGCCTTAGCGGCCGGCAGCCGCCCCAGCTGGTAGACGTGCGGGCTGCCCAGCAGGTGTGTTCAGAAATAGGTGTGTGTTCGTAGTAATCAACATATACCCGACACACGACGCCCTGGGGGATTGGCATATTAGCCGTGCGACAGGCAGGCAGGGATGCGACCAAGAGCGGTGCACCTGTGCGGGAGCGAAGCCCAAACGCCACCATAAGCAGGTTTGCCATCCCGGCCCGTCCCAACCCGCATACGGATATGTGAAGACGTCGGTAGATGTTGTCGGTGTAGAAGGCAGGCCGCAGCACCCGCCGGCGCGCGCGCACGCTCTAAGCTAACGAGTAATCGCGCAACACAACACGGCCCCAGCACAGCACGCCCGGTTCGCGACGCGACGCAAACGTACCTACGTAAGGAGGCAGCAGCACCGGCAGGGGCAGGGCAGGCAGCGCAAGGGTCAGTAAGAGCATGGAGAATAGAAAGTTCCAGGACAAGGAGCAAGCAGGGCACACGCTATGGTTGAGCGAGCGCGGCGACGGGCGGGTGCTGTGGCACGCAGGAGGAGAGGGAAGTGGCTGGAAGGGGGAGGGCAATAAGGAGGTCGGTACGACAGGCCGGGCCAGAGGCCCCATGCAGGCGGAAGGAGCGTGACAGGCATGCGGTGGGCGGCCGCACAGCAAGCCGGGAGGGCATATGAGGGTGGGCGGGCCGCACAGCAAGCCACGCGTGCGCGTGAAGGATGTGCGGGCAGGCCGCACAGCAAGCCTGCACGTGCGTGTGTGTGTGTGGTGCAGTGCCCTTGCGGTGGGGCAGGACCAGCAGCGTGATGGTTGGCATGCTGGACCGCACGCTCTCTTGGGCGGAGAGGACAGCCCAGGAGACTGCCTTGTGGCCTTCTTCCGGGCTGTGGGCTGGGTGCGCCACGGACAGGCCTTGGAAGAGCGCCGTGCAGGTGTTGTGTTCTGCGCCGAACAGTGTTTCGTGTAAGAGGCGAGGGCCGCAGTGCGCAGGGCGCAGGGCGCAGGGGGCAGGGCGCAGGGGGCGCAGGGCGCAGGGCGCAGGGCGCAGGGCGCAGGGCGCAGGGCGCAGGGCGCAGGGCGCAGGGCG
>BDDC01002156.1:5218-15561 GCA_001662425.1 Chlamydomonas sphaeroides | reverse complement strand
CCCCCGTCGCCAAGTTTGCCTTGCCCCCTATCCGGCGCTCACCGAACAGGCAGAACCGCGGCATGCGGGTGCCCACCACGCCGCTGACCACGGAGCCGGTGTGCAGGCCGATGCGGATCTCCACCGGCTGACCCCCGCCGGTGGGGAGCGCCACCTGGGCCGCCGCCGCCAGCATGGCCTGTGGTTGGGGTGGGGGAGACATGGTTGGTGCACGGTTGGCATGGGAGCTCCCCGCTTCCAGCTGGCTCAGAGCCGTCCTGTGTGCGGCCGTACATACATGAAACTCTTCTAGTGACAACACGTACGGCAGCGGTGGCCCCGCACCTGTGCGAACCCAAACACGCGCTCGGCATGCATCGCGTCTGCCTGGACCTGGCCCTGGCCCTGGCTGCCGCGGTGGCGCACTGCGGCCATGCCGTCGCCATCCTCGTGGACCAGGCCGCCCGCCACAAAGTAGCAGTCTGGGTTGGGGTATGGTAGGTACATTTGACCAGGGCGAGCAGCAGCAGGACGGGATCTGAGGATGCTTTCCAGCTTGTTACAGTGGTAGGAGGTGTGGGTCTCCCTGCCTCCATCCACGTAAGCACTCCCGAATAATGCAGCAGTCCCGGCCCTTGTGCGCCGAGCGAGGCTGAGGTGAGCCCCCCGGGTTTAGGGAGGCGGCAGGGGTACGGCGGAATCCGTCGATAATACCAAGGGTAATTGTATTGGCCCACCCCGCCCCGACACAGGCGGCGCTTGCGGGCCGGCCAATTATGTGACCGACGCAAGCGCGGCGGGCGGAATGAAGCTGGCCGAGTTAAATCTGCTGGTGGACTGACAGGAGCTGGTGGCGCAGCGAGCACGAGCACGAGCACGAGCACGAGCACGAGCACGAGCCTCGCTCCAACGTGTTGTTCGGACGGATCACTGTCCATGCGCACGACCCGGCTGTCGTATGTAGCAGGCCCGCTGCCGGGACACGTGGCCAAGCAAACGGAGAAGGCGGCACAACACGCCGAGCTTCGCGACTTCCTCCGGTTCCCTGAAGGCGGCGGGTGGAAAAACGTATGCTACGGCGCAGACACGGTTGTTACTGTAGGGCACGCGGGCACGGTGTGCCGTAACATGGTCTCACTTCTGCGCACCCTAGGCGTGGACCCGGACGACGCTCACACTGCAGCGAGGTAGCGGCCCAAGCACGAATGTATATGCAGGCCCTTGTCTCGAAACGCTGTGGGAGCTAGCTCGCCCCACCGGCAGACCGCACCGGCGCATCAGCTAACCAAGGCGGGGGCGGGGGGGGCGGTGCGCCGCCCCCCTCGTACCCACCAGCATGCTGAGATCCCCCCTCCCCTCACCCCCTCCTATCTCACGGTGGCGGAAGCAGGTGGTCCTAGACCCTGGACGCCCCGTCCCCTTAATTCACCCTAGGCGGCCCCGCCCCAGGGTACTTATTTCTATTTCTATTTCAGGCCCCCTGCAGGGCGGACAGGAAGCAGACAGGCGGCCAAGCAACGGACCGAGTAGCGCTCGTGCCATGATGATAGCGTTGGCTGCGGACGCACCTCCGATGGTCTCCACCTTGAACACGCCGAATTTGTCGAGCTGTGCGTCGTAGCGCGAGTAGAGGTCGTTGAGCAGCCGCATGACCTGCGGGGAGTCCCCGGGGCGTTCGTATGTACACAGCTACTTGAGTTTCGTGCTTCGCGCGAATCACAGGCAGCAGCTGCTGCCTGCAGTGCTAGGCCTGCCATCCACCCATCTGTAGGCAGTGATCGAGTGAGCGGTCCGCACCTGCTGCGGCTCCACCTCTTTGCACATGGGCGTGAAGCCTGACGGATGGGGCGGACGGAGGCGGGCAAGGAACGCTGGCACCACAAGGCTCGGCACCATAACGGCGGCGGGTGTGGCTAGTGTGTGTGCGTGCGTGGCGAGCGACACAAAAGGTGCACATCGCCTGCTGCTGGCGTCCGCATACCGCAGCGGCGGCTCGCTCTGACCTTTGATGTCGGCAAACAGCAGCGTCACCTGCAGCGCGCCGGTAGGTGGCAGGGGCACACAAGCAAGCGGGCATGCAGGCAAGTAGTGCTGGATGAGGTGAACGACGGAAGGAGTGGCCTGCAGGCAGCAGGATGCGTGCAGGATGGGTGCAGCAGGATGTATGCATGTCCTGTTACTGGTGGATGGGAGGTACTGATGAAAATCCATGCATGCCTGCATCTTGCGTGCGCACTATCTATCGATCGAGCATATAGGTCGTCTCAACTATGCGTTCATGCAACGTTTGCAGCGCACCGACCTCTGGGTGGAACGTAGCCAGGCTGCCGCAGTCGCTGATGACCGGCATCCAGCGCTTGCTGCCGCCGCAAGGCACCGGGGTAGCTGCCGCGCCGCCGCGAGGGCTGCTGCCGCTGGCGGCGCCCTGGGTCCACCCCTCGATGATGTGTTGCAGGATGTGGCGTGGGAAGCTGGTAGGAGGGGGAGGGGAGCACGAGGAGGGTGGGCGAGTGCTTCGAGGAACCGGACCGCGCTGCAAACAAGCGATGACATCCTTGCACGCACAGATGTCTTTGAAATCTAGTCTTAGGCAGGTATGCAGCGCTGCCAGCACCTGTCACCCAGCCCCCTGCAAACACCCACAGCTGCTCCACCAGGCGGTGCTCCGTCTCCATGACCATCATCAGGTGCCGCTCCGCAACCACCTTGGCGCTCACGTCCACCTGCGGGCGGGTGGTGCGACATGGCGGCAGCCACATGTTAGCGGCGGCGGGACAGGGACGTCGTTGAGCATGAGGGGGCAATGTCGCCTGATTGATGCTGGTGAATTGCACTCGAGGGTAAGTCAAGCAAGCAGGGGCGCGCGCACGGTGCGCGCCTGAGTCGCAACACAGTGCCTGAAGGGGCGTCCCATTCAACCTAGCTAACCCATATATACCAAGAAAGGCGAGCTGCCCCCACGGCAGCCCACCTGAGTCAGAACGACGACGCGCTGGCCGCTGACCGGGTCCACCGCCGCAGTGGCCCATACCTCGTGCCACACCTCCTGCGGCTCCTCCCCCTCCCCATCCTCCTGCTGCCCCTCACGTGCCGCCTGCTGCTGTTGCTCTTCCTCCTCCGCCTCCTGTTGCCTGGCCCGGCTACCACCCCTGCTGCCATCACCACCGCCACCCTCCATGTCCCTTAACGGCGCCTGCTCCAATGCCGCTAGAGCTGCCTCTACAGGGCACAGCAGCACATCCGTTGTGCTCGCGGACCTCGAGAGCCGCTCACTGCAAACGGCCGCCTGCTGCTGGGCCGTACCGCCGCTGGACAGCTGCGGCCGTCCGGCAGTGCCAATGATGCACCTGGCGGCGGCGGCAGTGGAGATGGCGGCGACGGCAGCGTTGGCGGCGACCGGCGGCGGCTCTAGCGCAGGCCCCTGCTGGCGCTGCCGTGCCGCAGCTGCCGCTAGCTGCTCCTCGTCCGCGGTGATGAGCTGGAAGCAGGAGGGGCGCTCGCGGCGGTTACCAGTTGTGCTCTCAAACACAGCGCTGATGCGGGACTGGGTAAGCGACGACAGGAAGCTGCAGTCACGCGTGGCCACGACGCAGGTGGGGGCGTGCACACGGCCAAGGCCCGGGCTCTTGCTGGCGGACCTTGCCGGGCACTCTTGTGCCTGCGGGTGCTGCGGCCTCCCCGGCTGCCAGAACACCGACAGCAAGAGTCCCCCGCTGGTGGCGGCCCTACGCAGGCCTGCAGAGGCCCGAGCCTCGGCCGGGGCGGCGGTTGCGGCTGCGACGGCCGGCGACGCCAGCGGCGACGGTCGCAGGCTGCCGAGGCGAATGCAGGGCGGGGTGGGAGGAGAGGCCTGCTGGCTCGGGCTCGTGGTCCCGTTGTTGGACGGCACACGCGGCGCGGTTGCCAGGGACATTGCGAAGCTGAGCGCGCGAGAGCTGGGACGCAGATGCAGGTCCGGCACACCAGCGACGGCAGCGGCGGAACGGTGGGGGAGCTGGAGGGCCTGGGCGCCGATGACGCTGCAGGACGTGGTGCGCTGCGGGACGGGACGCTGCGGTACCATGTTGCTGTTGGCGAGGACTGCGCGCTGCGGCAGCAGCTGGGGCTGGCCTGGCAGGCCTGCTGTCACAGACGGCACAGGCGGCGTAAGGCTGCTGCTGTTACAGGCCGCGCGGACAATGGGTGCGTTGTGGAAGTGGCGCGGCGACGTCTGCTGGCGGCCGGTGGTTGCCGCAACTGCAGCGGTGCTGCTGCGGCGCATGGGGTCGTCGAGCCCAGAGAGCACGCGTCTGGCAGAGGGGATGGTGATGGAGCGCTGCTTGGAGGTCAAGAGAGTGGCGAAGGTGGAAGTGGCGAGGGGCCCGTCGTAGAGGGTCGCGAGGGCGCGGTTGTGGTGGGGGGGCGGAAACGGCAGCCTGCAGGTGGCTGAGCGCCGGCCGGCACCGGGGCTCTGCACGTCGCCGGCGCTGGCGCTGGTGCTGGCTAGGCTGTGGTGGACCCAGCTGCTGCCCTCGGTGGCATCAGTCGCGTGCGCCTCGCAAAATGTGAGCGCGTGATCGGCTGTGCTGCGGCCGAAGTGCACATCAGCAGTGGCGGAGCCGGCGGGTGCAGCCAACCCGGCGGTGGCGCTCCTCCCCGCAACGCGGCTGCACTGACGGCAGTGTACGGGAGACACGCATGCCGCCCGCAGCAGGCTGGCGGCGCCGCCGTGGTCGCCGGCTGTTTCATTGCCTGCGAACGGGCCCACGCATGGAGAATGGCATGGGTTGGCAGGGATGGCACGGCAGCAAGGGGCGGGGGCATGGCCCTTGCATGCTGCGCGCGGCGCACGGCTGGGTGGATGCGCTAGACATGCTGCGAGCACCCACGCGCGGGTAATTATTGCAATTGTCCGCTGCGGAATTCAGGCACGTGGTCTCTACGGTCTACATATGTATGATGCATAGCATATGCATGTCGTGTGTGCGCACACGGGTCCGCTCAGTCCACAAGCCGCACCTGCCACTCCACATTGGCGCTGCCTGCTGGTGTCAGCTGCCCCGGCCAGTAGCTTGCCGTTGCACCCCAACGTGAGCACGCCCTGCCGCGGCGGCACTCGCACGATGCCTGTGCAGACAGACATACAGCAGCGCCTCATCTCTGTATGTGCTGTGTGCTGCAAGCTAGCGCGGCCACGGCAGGCAACCGCAGCACAGGTTGACGTTATCAGCGAGCGCCCTCCGCCCGCGCTGCTGCTGGAAAGGGTTCACAGCTCATCAACGCCGTGCCATCTGGCGCAAACGGCCAGGGCCAGGGACCCCTGGCCAGGGTACGTGTGCTTTACAAGAAACTGCCCCGGCCACACCTTTCCAGGATCCCGCAGCGGCCAGCTCCGCTTGCATGAGCGCCAGCTTGTGGGGCTCGTGGTCGAAGGTGCCGCAGAAGACGCGGCACTCCGTCGCGGTGTTGCAAAGCGGCGGGTCAGTTAACGCTGCCGAGCACTGCAGAAGGGCCTTGCTGCGTTCATTCTGATGCAACAGCATGCGGCCATCCTCGCTGAAGACGCTCATGGCCACCGGTGACGCGGCCACGACAAGGGCATCCCGCTGAGCCTTCTGCGCAGCTGTTAGAAATGCGCCAGCACCGCGGGGTGCCCCAACAGTTTCTGGCTCCTGTGGGGCGAAGGAAAGGAAGCCGCACTAGCTAGCTCTACGATACACTGGTAAACAAAACTTCCGCCGTATCGCTTGCGCGCTGGGCACCTACAGCCGTGCGAGGCAGCTAGCCAGGGAGGTGCTCGCCACGAGGGCAAGCCTTATGTTGTGCTACTTTCAGCGGCAGACTCGGCTATCGACGAGGCAGGCTCGCTCGAGCGAAACTCTGACGAAACGACGAAACCTTTTTGTTCCGTGCGTCCAGCAGCTCGCGCACGGCATGTAACACTTGCCTCTGTTGCTAGCACCAGCATGCCATCCTGGTTACGCCTGGGTGTCGTCTCTGCTGAGTTGTGGTGCGAAGCCGCCAAGCAGTTACGCGGCGGTGGCCTGCTGACATCGTTGTCTTGTCCTCCACAAGTAGTTCCAAAGCAAGATAAAAAGTACCTTAGCGTCATTTCTCAGTGGCGCTGCCGCTATGTCGCCGGACACATGTAGCAGCAGCAGCGAGCGAGCAGTAGTTGTGGTCGGCAGCCGTCGCTCGTCGAGTTTGACTTTATTTATGATCGTAG
The DNA here is from genome assembly GCA_001662425.1 of Chlamydomonas sphaeroides. Taxonomy (NCBI): domain Eukaryota; kingdom Viridiplantae; phylum Chlorophyta; class Chlorophyceae; order Chlamydomonadales; family Chlamydomonadaceae; genus Chlamydomonas; species Chlamydomonas sphaeroides. The sequence continues at coordinate 9,377 of BDDC01002156.1, read as the reverse complement.
AACTGCTACATGCCACGGCTATGAGTGGACTACACGCTGATATTCAGTCGGGCCAACCTCATTGGGCGTTTCTTTTGCTCGGCCATCCAGAAATAAAATGACCACACGCAGCAGCGCCGACCACGACACCTTAGTCTCGCCACCTAAGCATATTGCAATAAATAACGCTGTTCATTGCTTGTGCTGCAGCAATGAAACCAGGCTGCGTCGCGACGCGGGCAGAACCGGGGCCCGACATACAGGGTAGACAGGCAGGGCCCGACCAACCAAGCAGTGCTCCTGCTCTGTGCTGTTGCCGGTCGGCGGTAGCAAATGGAGGCTCGTGCTCGGCGGCGATCGGTCCTCGACCCGAGCGCTGTCAGGCCGCAGGATCAGGTTGAGGCTGCGTCACGCAGCGCCGCCTGGCAGCGGCCGCGGTGGCCAGGTAGGCCTGGCGGTCAGCCTGCGGGGAGATATTGATGGAGCAGCAGCAGGAGCTACTCGCTACTGATCAAGAGGGAGTAGGCCGCCTTGAAGCAATGCGCGTTGGCGCCATGCAAGCGGCGTTGTGACACGTTGTCGGGCGTAGGACAGCATGTGGTGGCAGGTGCGGTGGTTGCTTGGTACAGGGGAAACATCTGGTTAGGCCACGTTCTCGCTTCTGTGTGGCGTTGTGGTTCATCAACTTCTCTCGAGTTGGTAATGGTGTGTCGAGATATCTGCAGCGGTTGCTGACGTTGGCTGGTGGAAATGCGGCATGGCGCAAGCACGGACGAGGAAAGCAGGCCCCTTTGGCAGGGGAACATACAAGCACGTACGGTCGGGTTCGTGCCCATGGTCGGGCAGGGAAGGCGTCGCGGTGGAGCTGGACGACATAGGCTTTGTGCACACATAGCTTACGATCGCTTGTGATTGCATCGTGCGGCAAGGAGTGAGCCGCGGACGAATGGCACCACTACATTGGCTGTGCGCTAGTCGCGCGGCCCAGCCCCTGCTGCTGCATTGCTAGGACGCGTGTAAATAACGCGCAGGCGGTGTTCATATGGCGCTGACTACTTGGTCGCTTCCTGGACTTTTAGGCCCTGTTCACATGTGACATTAGAGGGGCGAACCGCGAGCCGTGGTTTATTTGCGGATTCCTTGCTCATTTCGCGACTATTTGCCCATCTACATAGTCATTAGAATATCAAATTGCAGAAACTAGTGACTTGTTTGTGAATCACAGCGAACCACGCTTGAACTAGGGTCCCAGGGGGCTGGTTTGGCCGAACTAACCACGGTCGTGGCCCCTGGGCCGGTGGGCTTCGTGCAGCAGGCGCTCAGCTAGTTGCGTGTGCTCCGAGGTGGTGGGAGGAGATCGACGCTCGCGAGACGAGGCACGGGGGCGGCGCAGACCGGGCGGATACTCGGGGTCGTAGCCGGGCTGTGTGCGGCCGCCGTGCGCACGAGGAGGGGAGGGCTGGCGCTCGAGGGAGTGCGGTGTGTCGCGGCCGTAGCGGAACAGACGGTTGCGCTCCTCGTGAACTCCAACCAAGGCGCGATCGTAGTCGTCGTCTGTTGTCGGCTCGTGGCCAGCGCGGCGGGCGTCGTCACGGCTGGTGGCGCGAGGCGACGGCGCACGCTTGCCGCTGTCGGACGGCGACTCGTCGGTGTCAGACCGACGGGGCGGGACCTTGGACGGTAGTGCAGCTGTCTGGGCGCGATCCAAGTCGTAGCCAACGTGGCAATTGATTAGAGGCCTGCCGCGTGAGTTCAGAGCCACTGAGGTCCAAAAAGCGCGAAGGCGACGGAAAGCGAGATTAGCTTAATATATGCTAGAGAGCAGGCAGAAGTCGGACGTTGCTCGAGTCGTCGAAACTTTGCCAATAAGCTCTTGAATGCGGTCGGAGGCAGGCGTGCTGCTCGGTCGGACCTGAAAAACTGACGACACGCTGCGACTGACAGGCTCTAGCAAAGCGCTCGTATTCTAAAAGGGGATCAGCTGTGCTGGGAATCCCGGGCTCTGTGCTGGCAGGCGCGCGCGATGTCGGAGCGCGGCCGCGGGCCCAAACGTGAGAAGAACGCGCGCTCCAAGTGCTGGCAGCGGGCAAATTAGCTACGTTGCTGCGAGGTCCCTGTCAGCACCGCGCACGCAACGGCCCCCGCGCAAAACGGGACTTATACTCAACTGGTTGGGCGGCGATTTCAGGCGGCCAAAAACCAGAGGCGCTTCGCGTTGCAAGGTTGTTGTCTGGTATCGACAGGCTGTAGGTGCAGACGCTGTCTATGGCAAGGATACCAGAACGTGCTGCAGAACGAGCGGCTGGCAGCTGTAGCGCCGCGGCAACGCGGCGGTGCGCAACACAGGCTCTTCTCCCCTGCTTCGTCGTTGTAGCTAAAGACGGGGCAGCTCTTCTCGAGGTATACTATCTAAGACGTCTAAAGCATGGAGGAGGTAACGATAGCGGTGATCACGCGCAAACCGGGCTTCAGCGTATGGACTGGCACGAACGACAGGCTTACAGAAGGCTCTGGGGCAGCAATCTGCTTGGTAGGTAGGTGCGTAAGTTAGTGTAGCGTAGGTACAAAGCGAAGCGCTGGCAACAGCGCGCGCATCACATTTTGGGGCACGGCCAGCGCATCTCCATGCAGATCCGGCCTGGCCCTTCGTCTTGAGTTCCATCCCTAAACCTAGGGCGCCGCCCCGACATAACGATAGATCATGCCAAGCTGAACACAGCGGGGCTTCCGGAGCGCAGCTCCCAGCTGCCGCTCCCTGACATGGCGTCTGCCGCAAGCCGGTTTCCGTCAGGGCTACCGTCAAGTTCCGGGCCCTTGGCCCCACACAAACAACGCGCCATGGCCTTCTTCTGCAGCTAGGGCCGGGCTAGGTGCACCCGGTGAGAAGCCTGCAGGACCATAGTCGAATGCAGACAGGCCGCGGCATTTGGCGCGGCGGTCCCATCTTGGTCTCACAACTAAACGACACACGGCACAACCTGGCACATACTGGTTACCAGGGGACTCGCATCTGGCGAAACCGGGTCTACGAACCGCGTGACTGATGCTCCCACCAGCGCGTGGGCACGGCGGGGCTTTCGGACACGCACTCACACACGCTCACACCGCTAACCTAGCGACCATCGCCGCAACCCGGGCGCGCCCCCGCGCCCCCAGCCGTGACAGATGGGCCGGCCTCGCCGTTTGCCCCTATCACGCATTCAAGTCGTGACACCGGCCTGTCGTACCGACCTCCCTATTGCCCTCCCCCTTTCAGCCCCTTCCCTCTCCTCCTGCAGGCCACAGCACCCACCCGTCGTCGCGCTCGCTCGCCAGTAGCGTGTGCCCTGCTTGCTCCTTGTCCTGGAACTTTCTCCTTGTTCATACTGACCATTGTGCTGCCTGACCTGCCCCTGCCGGTGCTGCTGCCTCCTTGCGTAGGTACGTTTGCGTCGCGTTGCGAACTGGGCGTGCTGTGCTGGGGCCGTGTTGTGTTGCGCGAGTCCTCATTAGCTTAGAGCATGCACGCGCGCCGGTGGGTGCTGCGGCCTGCCTTCTACACCGACAACATCTATGAACGTCTTCACATATCCGTATGCGGGTTGGGACGGGCCGGGATGTCAAACCTACTTATGGCGGCGTTTGGGCTTCGCTCCCGCACTGGTGCACCATTCTTGGTCGCATCCCTGCCTGCCTGTCGCATGGCTAATATGCCAATCCCCCAGGGCGTCGTATGTCGGGCATATGTTGATTATTACGAGCACACGCATGTACCGCCGCCGCCACGCGGTGCCGGCGGCGGCGTGCTGCTGCTGGTGGCGGGCGTGCTAGCTAGGCATGCGTGCGTGCACACTATCGAGGCGCTGTGATCCTGCACGGCCGCCGCCGCCGGGCATCACTACTGCCACCCACTGCATCCGCCGTCGCTCTAACGTCGCTCAGCACACCTTAACGATGACGAGCCAGCCAGAGCAGCCAGAGTGTCAAACACAGATTCAAACGGGTTAGGGCTACATACCGTACGGCATGTTGCGAGCAGGGTACGGCGGGGCTACGGCAACCCGACCTGGCCTGACCAGCACGAGCCTACCGCGCGCTGCCGCCCAAGCCTCCCTCGTGCTCCAAAGACGCAGCAATGCCCAGGAGGCCTCCTGGCAATGCCCGCCGCAGTGCTAGCAACGCACGCTGCTGCTGCGGCGCA
>BDDC01002154.1:0-15577 GCA_001662425.1 Chlamydomonas sphaeroides | reverse complement strand
GGGGTGAGGCCGGCTAGGAAGGGACGGGGCGTGTCGTGATACAGGCTCGCGGCCGGCTCTATTCGCCGGCCGCCGCGGTCGGCGATGCACGCTAGGGAGGGAGGGCCCACTAGGGGGGGGGCGGGCCGCGACGTTGCAGGAGGCACGGTGTGGATGGCGGGCGGCGTTGGCGCTCGGCGGCGTGCAGCACGGGCTGCTCGCGAGGACAGCAGGCAGATTTGGTTGGGGGATGACAGGTTCAACGGGTTCCTCCCCTCCCGCGCCAGGCCTGCAAGGCACTGCGCGACGTCCGCGGCATCAACAAGGCCGACCAGGTGAGCGTTGCGTGCGGCTGTGCGCATGTGAACCGGGTTCGGGTGCCGTGTTAGTTGTCAGCGGCAGCTGCCCGACCGAGTGCTGCCATCACGCGCGCGCGGGTTGGTGTAGCTTGCTGCTGTCTAGCGTGTCTTGTGGAACGCACGTGGCGCCGGTCCAAACTGCCGGTCGTTCCTCTGTCGTCTGCGTCGCGCCGCGCCGCAGGAGATCTTCCTGGCCGTGTTCCCGGGCGACGACTCCACGCTGCTGCTCATCGACTATGACCAGCGCGACGCCGACATCAAGATCGCGTCACTGGCACCGCAGCCGCCGGGAGGCGACACGACGTGCATGGACCTGGTGCTCAAGGGTGTGGACGTGAGCAAGACCATGACCGTGTACGAGCCGCCCAAGAAAAAGCTGGACTTCCAGGTATGAGGCCCGTAGGGACGTGTGCGTGCGGGGCGGACACTGTGGGTGTGGACGCTGGGGGTGCGGACACTGGGTGCGGAGGGCTGCAGCTTGGAAGGGCCGCAGCTTGGATGGGCTGCGGGGCTGCGTGGGGCCTGTCGGGCTTGCTGCCGGGACGAGGCACGCGGGAGAGCCTGTCACGCAGCAGCTCACGCCGTACGTGCGCTCGAGTACGCACAGGTATGTTGCTGCACGCCCACCCCTCCATCAACAGCCAGCTCACGACGCTGCGCTCATGTCTGTCTGTTGCCCGCAACCTCCACACCGCTCCATCAACAGATCTCGCGCACCTGCAAGCTGGGCGGCCTGGAGTACGGCAACGGCAACTTCTCAAAGATCGAGATCCTGCGCTACCGGCTGTCGGGCCACCGTGCCACGACGCTGGCAGAGGCGCTGGGCTGGCCGTCGGCGCCCAAGGCAGCGCCAGCCCCAGCACCGTACTCGGCCCTGTCCTCCTCGTCATCGTCCTCATCACTGCGAAGCCTCGCAGCACTCGCGCTACGGTCCTCATCATGGCACGCCGCCTCGCACCCTGCTGGCCCGGCCCCAGCGTCCCACACGCCAGCCGGGGCCTGGACCTACGCCTCTCTCTGCGCGCGCTTCGCCTCTGTGCCCGCCTTTGCCAAAGACGACGACGCCCGCACCGCCTATGTACCGGTCCGGGGCGTGGGCGGCGCGCTGGCGCTCGCGGTCAGCTTCGGCCCCGGCGAGGGCCCTCTGGCGGACTTCCGAGTACTGCTGCTGCGGCCAGGTACCCCGGTCTACTTTGACCTCCGCTACGAGGGGCCGGGAGGCGGAGGCGGCGGAAGCGGCAAGAACAACAGCAAGGTGGGCCGCATGGGGGCGTGCTGTGTCGATTGCTAGTCAGCGACGCCCTTGCGTCAGTCGGCCGCCGTGCACATCCGACCGCGCAACCGACTTGCCACGTCACGCACGACACCGGGTGCCAACCCGCTGACCTGCCTCCTGAGGTTGGGTGATCGCCGCCTGACAGCTTGGTCGCCCATGTTTGATCCAACGCTGGCGCCCTCTCCCCGCCCCCAAACCAGACGCGCCGCTCGGTGTGGGCCGAGGGCCGGCAGCTGGTCCCGGGCCTGGTCGTGTTCGAGGAGGTCAGCTTGGACGGCCTGGACCCCGGCTTCGACCCGGCCGCCCTTGTGCTGCTGGTCGCGGACGCCAAGCTGCAGCTGGCAGTGAACGCGGCCACCATCGTGCGAGCGCACGGCTGGAAGGGGCAGCTGAGCTTTAAGGAGGTGTGTCCAGGGGCTGGGAGCCGGAGTTGCAAGGAGCGGGCCGGCAGGCATTGGCGGAATTGCGACCCTCCGGCCTTACTTCGGGCTGCTGCTACCGTGTAGGCGCTAGCTGCCGCCATTGACCCTGCGTCAACCTGCCCTCCCTCCACCCCTCCCTCCCGTCAACAGGCCTGCCAGACGCTGCGTGACGTCCGCGGCATAGACGAGGCGGAGCAGGCGAGTGAGGGGCCGGGGCGGTCGTGCCGTGTGTGCTTTGCTTGGCGCAAACGAGACGAGTGCCCTGCGTGAGCACCTTCATTGCGGCTGATGTTGACTGTCCTTCTTGTGTATCGCACAACCGCTAGCCCTCGCTAGCCCACTGCCTTATGCGAAGGGTTGCGCCTCTATCTGTGTAGGAAATAGTACTGGGTTCTTCATGGATATAGGAGCAATGCCCTCTCTCGGGCTTATTGTGTGTGGCATGCTGAGCGCCTGTGCTTGTTGTTTGTTCTTACGCACCTGGCCCGGTCGCCCGCTCGTTCCGCGCCACAGGAACTCTTCCTGCGCGTGTACAAAGACGACGATTCAAATATGCTGCTAGTCGACTACGACACTGGCAACGCCGACATCAAGCTCGCGACGCTGGCGCCGGCGGACCGCGAGGGTGCACCGGCCGAGGCGCCGCGGGGCTCGCTGTCCGCCGGTGGCGCCGCAGCGGACGCCGCATGCCGGGCCTGCCTGGGCGCTGTGGGCATGGACCTGGTCCTCAAGGGCAGGGACGTGAAGAAGACCGCCACATGCTACCATCCGCCTAAGACGAAGCTCGACTTCCAGGTATGGTTGAATGAAGTGTGCGGGTAGGGGTCTGGGGTGAGCGATCACCGCTGGGTTGGGCTGAGCTGCTGGCAGCCAGGGGGGCATTGCGGAGGATGGCATGCCGGGACTGCTGCAACTTCCAGTTGAAACTCACCACCGTACGGCACCCGCCGTCCGTCCAACACATACATTACCCTCAGATCTCCCGCATCTGCGAGCTGGACGATCTGGAGTACGGCAATCACTCGCACATCGAGATCCTGCGCTACAAGCTGTCGGGCCACCGCGCCACGACGCTCGCGCACGTGCTGGCGGCGCCGCTGACAAGCGGCCGCACATGAGGACTGCCGTGCTCTCGGGGAGGGAGCGAAGGCGCGAGAGAGCTCACGGGGCGTAAGATGCACGCGGGACGGGGGGAGGGGGCATGGGGCAGCGTGGCGATGGGAAATGGCTTGGGACGGACATTGGCGTACGACAGTACGTACCCAGGTGGCGAATAAGCATCAGGCTGGTGTGAGAGACTTTCCTTCATCTCGCTATTTTACTCCGTCATGCACCAGCGTGCCTTTCGTCCGTCTTGCGTTGCTTGGTGTCTGTCGCCGGATATGGCATGCCATGTGCCGCGTCTGCAGACTGCTGTGTGCGCGTCGGACGGTCATCGGTTGTGCAAGGTACCGTGTTGATGTTTGCTGTGCGTGTGGCCGACAGCGAGTACGTGTGGGTTGCTTGTGACGTATCTGTCCCCGGTTGCATGGCATGGGCGGCGCAGGCGCACGCTGGTGATGGCGAAACCTGCGCCGAGCCGCCCCACACTGGCAATTGCAAGCGCGGAGACAGGGGTCCTTGTGACGGAGAGGCATAGTGAGAGTATTGTGAGATCGTGATCGATGAGAGGCAACTAGGGGTTGCCCCCGCCGGCCCCTGCAGTGCTGGGGCGGGTGACAAAGAGGCCGCTGCAAGAGTGCGAGTGCGGCAGTGATCCTTAAACTTTGACATCCGGCCCGCGCTGACGCTATGGCGACAGTGGTGGCGACGGCATGCATGGCGGCAGTATGGCCAAGCAAGAGCAACATGTGCTGGCTAAGAGTCATTGTGACGTTACATGCTTGGGCGGGTGCGGTAGCTTGGGGCCAACAAACGACCTACGAGGGGCTGCACTTGCCTGCTGTCAGCTAGTAACCGCCGGTCGACACATCATATATGTGCGGCGGCCGTCAGGTGTACGTGGACGTGACGCGCTGACGCTTGGAGGCTGCTGGTTCAAACTGCGGCTGGGCGCTCTGGTGAGCTGGGAGCAGGGTTCCGACGAGGTGCGGGCCCACCCGCATGGACGCAGTCAGGGCACGACATGCCAGGCGCGGGCCAGGCGAGGGCGAAGGCGGCGCCGACGCTGCTCCACTGAATGTTGCCAAGTTCGATTATGAATACCCCAACCGACCGGCCTGCCGTGTTCGCCCCAGGCCGAGCCCGGCCACTCGGCTCACACCGGTCCTGTCGCGCATACCATCGAGTTTGTTGCCCAGGAGCAGTGCGTCAGCGCAGCAGCAGCTCGCGCGCGAGCAACACGTCGCTCTCAGCCATGCAACATAGAGGTCACCTCCACCCATCCACACTTCCGGACTTGGCCGGCGCGTAAAATAGTCTAGGCGGCGGCTGGGGGCCAACCCTGCTGGCCACACTTGCGATGAGGCCGACTAGCTAGGCCGACTAGCAGAGCCGCCAACAACAGCAGCAGAGCGTCGGTCCGTGGGACCCTAGGCCCTAGTGCGCACGCTGCACCTAGACCGCCGGTTTCACCCCCTCGCTTTCACCCGCTAAACGCGAGCGAGATCATGCCGGGCCTAGCGCCTAGCGTCTAGCAAACACTCCCACTCCCGGCCAAGGCCGGGGCGCAACTAGTCAAATAAAGTTGCGGATACCCAGCCACGCGACGCGCGCCCGCCAGCTCAGAAATGCCAGAAGCACGGACGCCAAGCACTTGCAGTGGGCCGCCTCCAGCCAGTCCAATCGCCACACTGCATGTCCCGCCATGGCCGGGCAATAATTAGCCTATTAAGCTAGACCGTACATCTTTATGCCGACGGGGTCCGTGGGAGCTCCCGTCCACGTCTTGTACCACCGACTCGCCGCCGCGCGCGTACTCAGCGGCTGTAACGGACCAGCGCCGCCATGCCGGCCTGCTGCACAGCCCCCAACCTGCCCGCATCGGCGCTCTGCTGAATGAGCCACTTCGTCGTGACTCTCTATTCCTATCCACAGCAGCCCGCACGCCGCACACGCGTGACGTGCTGTAGTCCCCGCCGCCTCCAAGAACGGAGGTACCCGGACTGACGCGCGGCAGGTACCCGACCTGGCTAGAGACGCACGCAGGAGGCCCCTCGATCGCACACTTATTACGTGCCGGGCCTCCTTCACCTTCAGCTCCTCCTGCCGCACACGCGCACGCCCTGCTGCGGCACCAACCTGGGGCCACACACAGCATCACAGGGGTGATATACACCGCAGCATCACAGCAGGGGTGGTATATGCCGCAGCATCACAGGGGTGATATACGCCGCAGCATCACAGGGGTGATATACGCCGCAGCATCACAGCAGGGGTGGTATATGCCGCAGCATCACAGCAGGGGTGGCATATGCCGCAGCATCACAGCAGGGGTGGAATACGCCGCAGCATCACAGCAGGGGTGATATACGCAGCAGCATCACAGCAGGGGTGGTATACGCCGCAGCATCACAGCAGGGGTGATATATGCCGCAGCATCACAGCAGGGGTGATATGCGCCGCAGCATCACAGCAGGGGTGGTATACGCCGCAGCATCACAGCAGGGGTGATATACGCCGCAGCATCACAGCAGGGGTGGTATGCGCCGCAGCATCACAGCAGGGGTGATATGCGCCGCAGCATCACAGCAGGGGTGGTATACGCCGCAGCATCACAGCAGGGGTGATATACGCCGCAGCATCACAGCAGGGGTGGTATAAGCCGCAGCATCACAGCAGGGGTGATATACGCCGCAGCATCACAGCAGGGCTGATATACGCTGCAGCATCACAGCAGGGGTGATATACGCCGCAGCATCACAGCAGGGGTGGTATAAGCCGCAGCATCACAGCAGGGGTGATATACGCCGCAGCATCACAGGGGTGGTATAAGCCGCAGCATCACAGCAGGGGTGATATACACCGCAGCATCACAGCAGGGGTGATATACGCCGCAGCATCACAGCAGGGGTGATATATGCCGCAGCATCACAGCAGGGGTCATATATGCCGCAGCATCACAGCAGGGGTCATATACGCCGCAGCATCACAGCAGGGGTGATATACGCCGCAGCATTACAGGGGTGATATACGCCGCAGCATCACACGCCTAGCCATGCGCGCCCGTGCCATCTCGGCGCTGCCCTTCAACGAACGCAGCCCTGAAACGCAGAAGTGCCTTGCCGGCGCGGCGGCGGACCACATACAGCCGCGGCCAACGCCTCCGTGACCTCCGCGTCCATGCAATCAAGTGCACACAATGCCGAAACCCTTGCGTACGTCTTGCTACTTGACCAGTGACCCGGGAACTGCGGGCGGTGTCCTCCGGTGAACTGGGGCACGCAACCGATCGACTCCAGCCCTCTGTGCGTGGCCACAGCAGCGCCTTGCTCGACAACCTGCGTTGCTCTCTTTTGGGCGCCACCGGAGCGAGCCGCCATGCCTGATTATGCAGTGTCCTCCTAGAGCGCGCAGTCCACATACATGAGTCCGCACGCGCTGCTTGCTTGGCGAACGCAATGCGGCGCGCATCTATCAAGACGGCCAAGGGCTGGGGGCTACGTACGCGCCCCCCGCCCGGGACAGACCTCCCTTGCACACACACGCGCCGGCCCCGATCCCGGTCCCGATTCTCCACAGAACCGGGTCGCGTGTCCACGCTGACAGCTTCACGCAAGCAACCACACCTCCTTCCGTTAATGCACAGCAGCGCGGCCCGCGCCGCCCTGCACTGCCGTGCCAGCGCGCCCTCAACGGCGGCCCTTCAGCAAAACGCAATCCGAGAACCCCGAATGAAGTGTCGTGACCGGCGCGCGAGCGGCGCAACGTAACATACATGCAGCACAGCAGCCACGCAGCAGGTCTAGGCAGCGGCAGGCCCTGACGCCAGGACCGCAGGGCCTGAGATCTGCACAATCTGAACTTGGAACGCCATGTGTCATGCGCTGGGGGCGCGCCCCACCTCGCTCTCAACGCTCGTCACCGCCGGCCTAACGTTTGGCGCGAGCCACGCTGCCGGGCGAGCCCCTGGCTGGCGGCGCCGCCAGCATCTCTGCCACCGTGGCGGCGCGGTGGCCCGACAGCTTGTAGCGCAGGATCCCAATCTGCGAGTGGCTGCCGTACTCCAGATCGTCCAGCTGGCAGATGCGCGACATCTGCGTGAGGATGGGGCAAACAGAGCGCGGGGTTGCCGGATGCTGCCGTAATCTCCCAGCCGTTCGTCCGCATGACCTGTGCTGACATATTTTATTTTGGCGTAGCCCCTGCCGCGCAGCGGCGAGAGGGCATTTCGTTCCGGATGGAGCCACCTTGTCTGAACCCCGGTAAACCACAGGCCCTGTAGCCCCGGAACGAACGCCGTCCCAACTAACACTTCATTCAACCATACCTGGAAGTCGAGCTTCTTCTTGGGCGGCTGGTAGACGGTGGCGGTCTTCTTCACGTCCCTGCCCTTGAGGACCAGATCCATGCCCACAGCGCCCAGGCAGGCCCGGCATGCGGCGTCCGCTGCGGCGCCACCGGCGGACAGCGAGCCCCGCGGCGCCTCGGCCGGTGCACCCTCGCGGTCCGCCGGCGCCAGCGTCGCGAGCTTGATGTCGGCGTTGCCAGTGTCATAGTCGACTAGCAGCAGCGTGGAGTCGTCGTCTTTGTACACGCGCAGGAAGAGCTCCTGGATGGGGCCGCGTGGCAGGGGATTGGAAGGGAAGCGTGCAAGCAAACGTTGTCTGAGGGTGTATACAGGAGGGGTTACCTCATGGGTTTACACGCTTTCTTGCCTGTGCCGAGAACGGCAGAACCCCGTTCACACCTAAGGGTTGCACTGCTACATGGATTCTCATACTTCATTATACATAAAAGCGCATCGCAACCCAAGGCACGCATGTTCCGGCTCGCCTGCTCCGCCTCGTCAACGCCTCGGATGTTGTGCAGCGCCTTGCAGGCCTATCGAGAGGATGACACGGCGGGGTGGGAAGCGTCAGATGCGTCAACGTTGACCTGGAGCTCGCGGCGCGTATGCTCCATACATGCTTCGACCCGACGCGAACGCCACACGCCGCCACGCACGCAGCCAGGGCTCAGGCTTGCCGTTGCCGGCGGTTGCTGGCCTCTTGGCCCCTCCTCGCCCCCACGCTCGCTCCCTGCGCCCCACCTCCTCAAAGCTCAGCCGGCCCTTCCAGCCGTGCGCCCGTGCTATCTTCCTGGCGTTGACCGCCAGCTGCAGCTTGGCGTCCGCGATCAGCAGCACCAGTGCGGCTGGGTCGAAGCCTGGGCCCAGGCCGTCCAGGCTGACCTCCTCGAACGCAACCAGGCCCGGGGCCAGCTCCTTGCCTTCAGCCCACACCGAGCGGCGGGTCTGGCAGGAGGACGCCAGCGCGGGGCATGACACACGGCGGGCGGGCCGTCAGGAGGCGAGCAACCAACCTCAGAAGGCAATGGGCTATCGGGTTAACATCAAGCAGCACATGTAGACGGCCACCAGGTCGATGCTCGCATGGGTGGAGTGTGACATGAGGGGCACGTGCCACGCAAGAGCGCCTCTGACGGGGTATCGAGCCTCGCTATCGACAAAGCACTCTGTGCAATGTGCAGCCAACCTTGCTCGTGCTCTTGCCGCCCCCGCCGTCTCCATCATCGCTTCCCGGCCCTTCGTAGCGGAGGTCAAAGTAGACCGGCGCATCCGGCCGCAGCACCAGGACTCGTAAGTCCGCCAGAGGGCCCTCGGGGCCGGGGCCGAAGCTGAGCGCCAGCGCCAGCGCACCGCCCACGCCCCGGACCGGCACATAGGCGGTGCGGGCGTCGTCGTCTTTGGCAAAGGTGGGCACAGAGGCGAAGCGCGCGCAGAGAGAGGCGTAGGCGAGGGTCCAGGGAGCAGGCGCCGGCGGCGGGGGCTGTGGGGATGGCGTGACGTGCTCGACAGGCGGGGACAGGCGGGGCCGAGCGATGGGCGGCAGCGCGCTAGTTCGTTGGGAAGGCGGTGGCGCAGGAGGCTCCGGCGGCGCCGCAACCTGGATCTCGGCGGATGCGGGGGGTGGGGGCGGTGCGGCGGGTGAGGAGGCGTCCAAGGGGGCGGCGGAGGAAGATGAAGAGGCGGAAGCGGAGGAGGCAGAGGAGGAGGCGGAGGAGCTGGAGGAGGAGGAAGAGGAGCTAGAGCTGCGGCTGAGTTGCGGCTGCAGCTTGGGTGGTGGCTGCGGCGGCGGCACGGGAGGTGGCACCGGCGGCGTCGCGGGCGAGGAGGCCGGCGGTGGCGGCGGCGGCGGCGGTGGTGGCACTGGCTGGAGCGTTATAGGCGATGACAGGGCCGGAGACCCGGCGTGCGGCGGCGGGGCTAGCGGCTTGGGTGGCGTCGCCGGCCCCGGCGCCGAGGTTTGGGGCGCGGGATCGGACCTTGAAGCGGTGCCCTCCTCTGACTGGGGCTGCTTCCCAAATGCAGCGGGAGGCGGCGGCGGAGGAGGAGGAATGAAGACGGGTGTGGAGGGCTCAGTCGGGGGCAGCACGGGGTGCGCTAGCACGGGCGCGTCGAGCGGAGGCGCACTCTTCTTGTCCGACAGGCAGGAGAATCCAAAGGCAAAGTAGGCGGCGAAGTGGCGCGGCTCTGCTGCAGGTGGCGCAGCAGCGGTCCCCTCGTCGGCATCTGGGTGTGGCGACGGGGACAAGGACCCTGCCGATGAGCACGATGAGCGCCTGGATGGGGACGGAGGGTGGAAGCAGCGGTCCGGCGGCGAGGCAGGGGATGCCGCTGGGGCAGCAAGCGTGGAGCCCGACCCAGCACTTTGATGCAGCCTACAAGTAGCCGTACGACACGGTACGATACGAACACATACCTGCTGACACCCTTTTCAGGGTCGTCTCCCGGTGCGATAGCCGCACGCCGCTTGCGCAGGGCCAGGCCCAGCGCCAGGCCCACAAGCGCGGCCGCGGCCGAGGCCGCAATGGAGATGATGGCGATGATGCTGAAGCCGCCATCGACGCAGCTCGACGTCCTGGCCGAGTTCGTGATCTGTTTTACAGCGGGCAGGAGGAAGCGGTAGTAAGGCTTTAGGCTTTTAGTAATGATGAACCAGCGTAGCGCGTGCGGGGTCGTGCTGCGGCGCGCACGCGGGGCGCTCGTAGGCGCGGTGAAGGGCCGTACCCCACATCCTAGGCCCAACTAAAGCAAGGTGTTGTGCAACGTACATGCGTACGCACCTGGATGATGAGCTGCGGGAGCGACTCGAGCAGCACCTCGGACACGAGCAGGTTCCGGACCCAGCTCAGAGACACCGCTCCCGCTTCGGGCGCCGGCTTGGCCGCGTGCCCGGTCCAGGCCTGCCGCCAGGCGCCCCGCGGCAAGTTGAGCACGAAGAGCTTGGTGAGCAGCATGAAGCACACGGCTAGCAGGGCCGCGGCCGACAGCAGCAGGCCGACGGGGAGGGCGACGACCAGCAATGCCGCCAGAAGCACGAGGCGCCAAGCAGCAGGCGGCGGCGAGCCAGCAGGGGCCGCCGCAGCGGCATCGCCAGCGTGTGGGGCTGCGGTGCCGCTGGCGTGCCGCGCCCAGGCCCAGGCTTGCGCCGTGGGGTGTGGCACCTTGGAGTTGGACGGCGACGCAAGCAAGTCCCTGCGCCGCCGCAGCAGCGGCCGCAGCACCTCGAGCCACAGCGCCGGCAGCAGCTGCAGGCCCAGCGCTACGCCGCAGAGCAGGCGCGTGGCCTTGCTGTGAAAGGGGATGGAGACGAGGTACAGCGCGTCTGTGACCAGGTCCGCGCAGCACAGGAGCAGCAGCAGCCAGGCCAGAAGCGGCGCGCGGCTGGAGAAGAGGACGTATGCACTGGTCCAGAACACGCCGATGCTGTGGGCATGGCGGCGGCACGACAGGCAGGCAGGCGCAGCGTCGTCATGGCTGCTGGGCCAAGCAAGCGTGGGATGTGCAGCTAGCTAGCGATGTACGACATCACCGTACAGCGAGTAACAGCGTAACAGTAGATGGATGCGCGATGCATGCATGTTGCTTGGCGCGCGGTAAGGACGAAGCTAAAGTAGCCGCCAGCAGCAAACTAACTCACAGCAGCGCCACCAGGAAGATCCACCAACGCAGGGATACGACCACTATCAGCGGCGGCTGGAATGCGCCGCCGCTGTCGCAGGAGCTGCCGTTGAGGGACCTGGAAGCGGCCTCCGGGGCCGCCGTGGAGGGCATCTGGGAGGTGACGTTGCCGTCACTTGACGACGCGGCAGACGGCGGCAGCAGCTGCTGCTGCGGGGCCCCACTCGTGGCGCTGCTTGAGGCGCTGGTGTTTTGCTGCGGGTTGAGCAGGCTGCCGTTGATGGTTGGCGGAGGCGCCGGGGGGAGCGGAGGCTGCGGCGGCGTAGGCGAGGGCGAGGGCGGCGGGGAGGGCAAAGGTGGCGGCAGGGGCGGCGGCTGGGGCGGCAGCGGAGGCTGAGGTGGCGGAAGCGGCTGCGGCGGCGGAGACGGCACCGGCGGCCTCAGAGGTGGCAACGGGGACGGGGGTGGCGGAGGGAATGGGGAAGGCGGCGAGGGCGGCGAGGGCGGCGACGGCGCTGGTGGGTGTGGGGAAGGCGGCGGCGGCGGCGAGGGCGGCGAGGGCATGGGCGGGCCTGGGGAAGGCGGCGGCGGCGGCGAAGGTGGCGACGGCGGCGAGGGCGGCGGCGGCGGTGAGGAAGGTGGCGGTGGCGGTGAAGGTGGTGGCGGTGGAACTGCGTGGCATTTGGTTTGGCGGCGGCCGAAGGTAGGAGGGAAAGAATCATGAGCGCAGCCAGCAGCGAGCGACAGCGGACCTCGCCCAACAGAAACTGCAGCAGGGAGTTTGCTTGCGCTTGGATAATCCAGGAGATCCTCCTGATTGAATCCACCATTACCTCCACCCGGCAACCGTGCACACGCCCCTTCTACCCCTTCTACCCCTTCTACCCCATCCATCCGGCCATCCATGGTGTCAGAGGCAGCAGGTCGGTGGTGGCTGGTCGAAGGACAAACTCGCCAGCACGCCCATCCGCTTTGATCCCTGTTACATACACCATCAATTGCGTACGTGTACGGCAGCATAGCAGCAACCCACATGCGACGCAGTTGACGCCGATGTCTTCGGCGTGGGTGCAGTCGGAGCGGTACCAGGCCAGCTCGCCGTACACCGTCATGGTGTCGGCCCCGCTGAGGCCGTCGGGCCCATCTACCACGGGGATGAGCGTGCTGCAGTCGCGCAGCAGGGAGCTGCCAGTGGCCCGGCAGACCAGGCCGTCCTGGTGGGTAGATGGGATGCAGGTAGGGGGGCGTATGTGATTATGCATGGAAGGACGGAGCCACGTGCAGCAGGCGTGCGTGCAGGCAGGGGGCGTATCAGGCAGGGGTGCAACCGACGGACAGGCAGGCGGCGACCCTTGCCTCGGAGCATGCGACACATGCAGCGCACCAACAAAGCTACCGAGCAAGGCAGCCGTACGTCGGCCCTGCGCGGCGCAGCGCGTGCGTGCGTACCAGCAGGATGAAGCCAACGCCCCCGCCTGCCGTATCTGCACACACACACGGGTGCACCGCTCTTGGCCGCATCCCTGCCTGCCTGTCGCACGGCTAATATGCCAATCCCCCAGGGCGTCGTGTGTTGGGCTGTGATGATTATTACGAACACACGCACATGCGACAGAGCAGCCGATCCAATAATCAAGCGAAAGCTCATGCATTGTTGCAGGCACTCCTGACTTCCTGGGTTCGGTTTGGGCTCGCCGACTATCCCCAGGGCCAGGAGCGAGTGCGAGCTAGCCGCACACGCACGCACCGCGCGGTCTCCCAGCCCCCCGCCGCGCTCCATGCGGCACATGCACTTAGCCCAAACGGTGCTTATGGACTGGCCTCACCCAAATGCTCTGGCCGCACGTGCTATTATGCTCACACGCCCTGGCCGCACTCACATGCTGTGCCGCTGGAGTAACCCAGTTGCCGACAGATGGTGCTGGCCTCGTTGTCTCCAAAATCATCGTTGCTGGAGTTATGTAGTTGCACAGCAGGCGGATCGGCGCACACGCACGTGCGCAGCAGGCAGGTGTGTGAGCCGACATGCATGGCGGCCACGTTGCTTGCTTGCTTGGCATACACGGTTTGGAACCGCACAGCTAGCTCACAGTTAGTTGCCATGCATGCATGCGTGGGGATTAAGCTAGTGCAACCCAGACAGCATATATAGCTAATGCATGTAACCCCAGACAGCAACGACGGCATCTCACCAAATGGTGCCCCAGGTGCCGATGAAGCTGCTTCTGTCGTTATTGTGGTACACCTCCACCCGGCCGGAGCTGGGCGTCGCGCCGCCCACCAGCCGTACATCGCCTTGGACTGTGCACGGCGGGCGTCGTACATGCGGCAAACATACACAGGACGCATCAGTGAACGAAGGAAAAGCATAGCATGTGTGACCGTCCGGGTGCTTCTGTAGAGCAGCCCTGGGCGGCGCTGCCCGCGCGCTGCCCGCTTAGCCTGCTGCCCCTGCTGGCTACTGGCTGGATGGATGGGCAGGTGTGTGCCCCCGCCCCTGCCTGCTGCCAACAGACCAGATCACCACAGCACGCACGCCGTATGTATGCATCATCCACACCGCATCCCAAACAAAGCCGTACATCCCAGATACCATATATACCTGGGATGGGGGTGCTGGCTGGTAGCTTAATGTACATGGCGTCAATCTCGGGAAAGTCGTACTGGCTGCGCAGGATGGGTCCCTTGATGAGCCAGCCGGTGGCCAGGAAGCCGGTGCAGTCTGGGTGGGCGGGCAGCATGGTAACGAAGGTAGGGTGCGGAGGGTGCATGCGGGGCTAGCTTGGTGCGATGCAAGTGCGGCCGCGAGCTTGGCGGGGATCGATGAGTGGAGGCAGCATAGCAGCCTGGCTGGCCGGAGGGGTCGTCAGCGGCAGCACGAGTTGTGGTGTGAAGACGGAGAAGCGGTGCGTTGTGCGTCGTGGGTTGTGCCAACGATGCCGGACGCTACCTAGCAGCAGCACGGCGGCACACCGCATCGCGCCGTACCGTCTCGAGCAATGCACTCGCCCAGCAGGGCGTAGAAGTGGTCGTCCTGGCTAAGGTACAGGAGGCGCGGCACCCCTGCGGCAGCGGATTCCGGCGGTGACGGATCGTGTAGGAGCACACACACAGGAGGCACCGTACATGTAGTTCATGCGATGCACGCAGGCAGGCACACAGCATGCTAGGCGTACGTGCGTGACCAAGCAAGCTGCTGGCAGGTTCATCTTTCCCGCATGCAGGCAGGAAAGCAAGCGTAGCGTGCGCCGTGCGGATGGGCGCACACCAGCGAGAGATAAGGGGCGCGCGTGCGTGCTCACATTTGAGGACGCGGAAGCCTGGAATGTAGATGCCCTTGACGTCCGTGTACGGGACGCACTCGAACAAGCCCCATACGTAATTGACGCCCCACTGGCACGAGGCTGACGCGAAGTCTCCTGGGTATCCTGGATCCAGGGTAGCGTTGAAGCCTGCGTACGTGCGTACGGTGGGCGGCAGCGTACGTGAACGGATGATGGATTATGGGTGGGCTGGCGGGCAGGAGGCGGGCGGGGGCGTCACTGGGTGGGGTGCACTTAGTTGCGGTGTGCGTGGTAGTTACGCGTTATACTGTGTTTGTAGTGTTTGCGCACCGACCTTGCCAGCCTTCAATGCCCCTGTCGCCGGCGACCGCGCCTCGAACAAGCAGCAGCAATGTCAACGTCGCAAGCACCAGCTGGCTACCGCCGCTGCTGCGGCAGGTTGCGGCGGGCGACATGTGCGACAAGCCGCCGGCCGCGCGTGCCGTGCGTCCGCGCCGTGTTGTTGGCTCGCCGTGTCGTTCAAGCAATTGATGTTGCGGACCTAGATGCAGGGGCCGGGGACGTGCAGCGTCAGGCTATGGGAATTCGAAGTTTGTTGGCTTGGCGCCTAGAAGGGCTGTCTGTGTCAGTGCCCCGGCAGGGACTTGAATGCTGCGTGCAACGCAAGCCGGGACTGTGCAGCTGCAACTTATACTGGGCTGCCGCGCAGCATGACGACCAGAACGGCTGTTCGCATCTAGAATTCCATTCGGCGGGCAGCAGCGAGCCGCCGCCGCGTGCGACTCGCTCGGGCAGGTAACGCGGCCTGCTGCCGTGCGTGCAGTATTGCGTTGCCTCAATCGTTGCGCCTTTCATTCAGCAGTTGAAACCACCCATCAATTCACGCTATGAGCACCTCAAGCGGCAATATAAAATCAATCGCGCGCATAGGCTCGATTGATCATAACTTACCTTCGGCGCCGAGCGAGTAGCTGCGTGATGCGAGGAAAGTTTGCTTGGTGCAACTACTGACCTATTTAGTACAGACTGTTGCCGCTGTCGTTTTGGGCTCTTGTTGGTAGCTGAGCTGCCGGTTGCTGCGTGTCGACGTGCAAGCACAGGAGTACTGCCTCTGTACCGCCGCTTGCACTCGGGGAAAACATCCGTGCGTAAATCCGGACCTGTGAGTAAATCCTGGGCCCAGCCATGGTGAC